>VWZV01006933.1:127386-228085 GCA_013397155.1 Irena cyanogastra | reverse complement strand
TGTTGATAGGCATCTTTTATGTCCCTACAAAAGTGAAAATTCACCTTTCAGACACATCAAATAGTTACAGCAGCACTATCTAAATTCCTCTTCCATGCAGCAACCTTCTGTCAACCAAATGACACAATTTTAAACCAACAGAAATAATCCCATATAGCTAAAGCTGCCTTGAAAAGCAGATCACTGTAACACTTTTGACACAACCACCTTCTCTATTATCTCAAGAACATGTTTGAATAGAACAATAGCACAGCAAACTACCTCTGCCAAGAAAATGTGCTCCTTTTGAGAGTCCAATGGGGCACCCTTCCCAAACATGGTAGACATTGTTTTGTTCTTCAGCATTCTGCCAGTTCAAAGATTCCCAGTTCTCATAGGGAGTATGCACTTTTTTCAAAAATATGTCACTGAGACAGCCTACAAATCCTTTCTGGACTATCTTCTTCATCCCTACAAAAAGGAAAATATTTTTTTAAGTCAATCATCTGCAAATAAACATAGGAATTAATTTATATGTTTTCTGCATGCTGTCCCTATCATATATGTCCATGTGTGCACAGAAAACCAGCCACCAATCAGTTCATAAAGCTGCCCTCCAAGCTAAATCCAACCTTCTGAATGGGTCTAATCACTAAAGACAGCACCTACTGCTACGTATCTGAAAAACATTAAACTTTCTGGGATTTTTGCATAGAGGTACTTTCAAATCAACAGCATAAATCTACTCTGTGAAGACCCAAAAAAAGTTTTCTTTGAACAAAACAATAATTCTGAAGAAAGGCAAGCATGTGCTGAGTAGGAAGCAAATAGTGTTGCTGAAGTTGAGGCAGAGAAATATATGTTTAGAATCTTCATCGGGAAGTATTTCTTTCCTTTTTTGTATAAAACAAAAAACCAAAATCAATGACACATAGCTGCTATCCCTTCTTTAATACTGGGAGCAAAAATTCAAATCCGTTTTTATAGATGCCCTTCTCCTAAATGGTATTTATAGTCAGTCTCATTTCGAAGATATACTGGGGGTTTTTGAGAGAGGCATCCTGGATTATTTTGTGAACCAATGTTTTAGAAGAATAGGTGCATGTATTTCTGGTTTTAGTGCAGTGAAATAAAGAAGGAAAGAGGGAGTTGAACTCTAGTGTACCCTACATCAAGTCAACCAGAGTTGACTGTTGTGGCTGTTTCTGTCAGAAGCAGAAACACAAACTTAATAAACAATTTGGCTTTCAGATTAATATGAAAAAAACAAAATTCTGGATATGAATTCACTGAGAACAGATTACTGTATACATACACAGACAGCCACCTCTGTCATCTGATGCAGTTTACACATTTGGCATATATACTAAGTTTATGTATGAAAACTTATGTTTATTGATTCTTTGAGAAGCCAGATATGATCCAGCTCCTCATAAATTCTCTATCTGTAAAATACAGGTATATTCATACACCTCTGAGCTCAATGCAACAACTTCTGAAGGATACAAACTCACACCAAAAAAGGCCAGCATATTGTATCCCTGCATCAAACTGGGATGCATAACCATGTGCTGAAGCTAATAAAAACAACTTACATTGGTATTTTGGAATGAATTTGTGAGACTGTATGTAAAACATACCCATAAGTTTCACATTCATACCAGTTCTGTGTACAAAATCCATTAAAATGTACACAGACCTCATAAGCTGTTTTAATGCTGATGAAATCAGCTATATAGACATTTTGGTCTATCCCAAAAGATAAAATTTTAGAAACTGTACAGACTTGTTTATCATACTTACCTTCATCCTTTCTTACAACAGTATAATCCTGTGGAAGTCCTCCAACAAAAACTCCCGTGTTCTCTCCAATAATGGTACTACCACTAGTTGCCAAGGAAGAACCTGAACAAAATTGTTCATTATTCACATAGTCAATGCTTTCAACAGATTTTCAACTCAATAACAAAATACTGGTATTTTATAAAGAGGCTAATGTGACACAATAGTCTAAGACTTTCCTAATACATACCCAGGAAATATTTACAGCTCTATTTTACAACAGGAGATTAACATAATTACAGATTCACAAGCACAAAAAAACTTAATATTCAATTGTCAAAGATTCACAGTAGAGAGACCCCTCAGATGAACACACAAACCAGTAATGACAAAATAGTCAGAAAACTGAATTTTTTTCTGTATGGATGAACACAGGTAGTGAAAAAACAAGTGAGCAATACCCTTAGTAATACCAAAGTTATTTAAATGAATTGATTACCTGTGTACTGCTCATCCACTGTGATGTTTCCCAGAGCTTGAATTCTTGTAGCAATTATTTGGTGCCAACTGTTATCATTATACACTTTTCCACCATCATTAGCTGTAGTGACTGCTACTGCAGATCCCTTTTTATTAACAGAAGAATCTGATTTAGAATATTTTGAAGGTAACATTTAGAAAGATATCTTACTTTTTTAAGACAATTTATAGCATATAACCTCTAAAAATAAAGACAGCAGTCCTATGTTTAACTTCCTTTGGACTGCTAAATGATGTTTAGGACTTATTTAACCTTCTAAATTTAACCTTTTCAAACAATTAATGAAGGATCAAGCATCCAGTTCCATGTCTATTAAAAACAGAAAATCCTGTGTAGTTCCCCTGATAAAGACAAGGATGAGGCACAAATTATTGAGGGTCATGTCACTCCAATTTTTTATTCTTTTTTTTTATTATGTCTCTATTTAACTACTTCAAGGATTACTGTGGCTGTGAAGTTTGGTGGCCATGGTTCAATGTGCCATCCATGGAGAGCAGCTACATATCAGGATTGTTAATTGCAGCACCTGTCCACATGAAGGCATCCAAAAAAGGGGTGCATGTGTAGCATGGTAGACGCATGTTCTGTCCATGTTAACCTGGTATCAAAAGGACTAAAATTTCTCGATGAGAAAGTACCATACATGGGCGTAAAAGGTCATACCAAGAGATTCAGGAAAACAGAACAAAGCAAAAACACCCTCAAAACAAAACAAAACAAACCCTCAAAAAAAAAAAAAAAAAAACAAAAACAAACCACAAACCAAAACCTAAAACAAATAAACAAACCAAACTAAACAAGAAAAACCCCAAAAGGCAGTTATTGAGGTTGCTTTTATGGTACAAGGGATGCTTGTAAAAATGTATTTAAATTTAATGAGAATTTTTACCTGATTTTAATAAAACAAATAAAAATACGACATGAAGGGGTAAATTTAAGGACATCTATTACATATACAGAGAAATCTTTTCTGAATTGCTGAGTAAGAGGAGTGTAATAGTGCAGTCACCAAACTAAATTTCAAGAATATAAAAAACCAAAAAAATTCCACATAAATTAATATAATGATGTCATAAAAATAAAATTAATATATTTCAAGAATTTTCTTGATATTTATATCCAAATAATCATCTTACTTCTTAATAATTCCTATAATACTGCCTCAGGAGTTTATATCATTCTTAAACTATCTGGGAACTCAGTATTATTCTGCTGAATTCACAAAAGAGAATTGTCTGTACAGCAAGCAACTACTGATAGAAAAATGTTTCTTTATATAGGTACTGTGCTATATTAAAGAATTTCAACCACTCAGTTACTTAATGTCTTCAAAAAACAATTTCCAAAAAGTACATAAATGAAAAATTTAGTTTCTTATAATTTAGAGGCCCAGTTTGCAACTTTGCAGCAGCAAGCCAGACAGTTCAACAATTTTTTTTCCAGATCTTCTAGTATTATTTCTGGTCCAAAGATCTTAGAATTATGCACATGGAGAAAAGAGGAAAGCTGTTGATAGAAACAACCACCTACTCTGATTAATACTAAAACCCTCTTATTAAAACTTAGTATTCTGCTTTAGTGATGTTCATCCATTAGAAATTGCATTTTGGCACACAGACTTATGAACCCTGAATACATTTTACATTGGGGACTGTCACTGTGTACTTATGCATCAAAATATATGTGTTGTGCACAAATGTACACAGTTAAAGAAAAAATTATTTCCTGTGAATATCTACAGCATGTTTCCAGCTCCATTCAGCCAACGTCCTGGAACTGACGAGGTTTGGAGAGCAGTCCTTCTGCCTCATAATAAGAATACAAAGCTATATATCCTTACATACTAATGGCACTTTTCTTATACTATTTTTTATTGTCTTCTCTCCTATTTCAACATTTTAATATTTTACAAACACACACATTTCATTATCGTAGTTTAATAATTAAAACCAGAACTGGTGTCATGCCCAATTAATGTGCCCTGGTAGCATGTCCATTAGTTTTTCCATTAGTGAATTCAACAATACTAATGGGATTACTAGCATGGGATGCTAATTGGGCGTGACATAAGAAACTGGCTTACTTCTTAGCATACCCTTGCTGATGATGAAATTAATGAGCATTTTATTAAATGCTGTCTCATCAAAGTGTACTTAGTTAGCGTTAAAATTGTTACAAACGATGCAGCATTCTAAAGATCAGGCACCTGAAAAAGTGGTTCTTCATATTATGTTTGGCAATAGTCTAGAGCATTAAGAGTTTTATACATCAGAAACCACATTTATTTGCAACCAATTCAATCTGGGACCACACACGCATATGTGCTAACCTGTGCTTAATTTTGCGGGGGAGGGAAGGCAGAAGACGAAAAAGTGTTCAGGGTTCAGCATGTGCTGCACTGGAGAGGCCTCTTTACACTTTTCCAGAACTACCAGAACCACTCTGGGATCACATTCAAACAGCCTGCTGCAAGATGGCTTGTCATGGATTTTGGAAATCACGTATTTTGAAATTGGATTATTTTGCTATGCCATACAATAAGTCTTAGTATTTGGTTGCTGTCAGTAAAAACTGAGTAAATATAAATGCTGTCATAAATACTGTCATACTGATGATTACATTGAAAATACAGAGAAACATCACAAATACGAATCTTCAGAGATACCGTCTCAGGTACCAAAGTTTGAATGCAAGAACACTTTTCCCAGTCAAGTTCTTTCAATGCCTAAACTCTTACTACTAAGAAGGTGAACAAGTACTGCAGTTTTGACAGTGCCAAGGAGGAGGGTCTAGTCGGGACACATTGCCAGGTATTGTCTATCTTCCTTTCTATTTTTTGTGGAATAATAACCTCACCCTAAGACTGTGTCTAATACTTTGGCCTCTCCATGACAAGAACAACCAACAAGGCAACACACACAAGGAAACTATCTGGTGTTCCTCCTTTTTGCTGTAAAATCTAGTAAATGAATCATCTTCTAAAATGGAAGAGCTGGATACAACTCCCTCCATCCTGTGAGAAGAATCTCAGTCTATCCTCAGACTGTCCTAATCACTTAGGAAGAAAGATGCTCCATGTTGGGCTTGTATTTCCACTGTAACTGATTTCACTTGGTATAAAATATTCAGTGCTTCCCTGGGAAAAAAAGAAATGACCTGTAGCCACTGAAAGATAACCAAAAATTTAGCTGGAGTTGATTGTGTAATTTAGGTGCAGACGTAAAGACATCATGATAAGAAAAAAAAAATCCACAGACAGCTGAAGGTTTACAGACACTCTAAGTTTGGAGGAAGCTCTATGGAAAAATATGATTGTTCCAAAAAGACTAAGGAAGACATCTGTTTGCAAAAAAATCCCATGCTTCCTGGACCATGAGTAGAAACCCACAAAGAATGGCAGTAAAACAATTAGGAAGGAAAAAAGAGCAGCTGCTCAGCACAAAAGGGAGACAAAAAGGAACGGTCAGACAACAGCCAGATGAATGGTGGTGTACATGGAGCTCAGAGAAGTACAAATGGACAGGAAGAAAAGGATGTGAAATTAACACTTAGCGAAGGAAGGAGCGAGGCTGCTGAAGGCTCCCCACTAGGAAGACTTGGCAGGACTATCCCCAGAGCAGGCACAACAAAGAGAAAATGCGTGGCTGATCATGAGCAAAGATAGAGCCCAGCATCCCGAAAGGGACTGAGAGCACAAATAATTAACCTGCCACAGGTCACAGCTGGAAGGGAGCACAGAATATTACACCACACTGCTACAGATAAAAATCTGCAGAGACACAATTGTCGTTAAAAGGAATGTTTGCAGTTTCTCAGACAGGAGCACAAAGGAAGGGCCATAAATGTTTACTGTATACGCCACGACTACAATTAGAGACAACAATGCCTATAACCTGGCTAAGACACCACATGATGTCAATAAGAAGTAATTAAAGCATTTGCACACTAATGCAGACCATGATGCACAGATGAAAGATGAAGAAACGCTGCTACAGTACAGGATATCTGATACTGTAGGAAAGGAATAGCAAATCATGGCAAAAGGAAAAAAGAAACAAACTGACAAAAACAAAGAAACAAAGGTAATGACAGTAAGGTAGCACAGCATATTAGCGATACAGAAGATTGAACATTTTTGATAACTGAATTTTCAAAGGTAAAAAATTTTGAAAAGGTTTCTACACAAAACAATTTGATACAGGCCACTGTACCCTGCTTCTGAGAATCTGAGAATGTACAGGATTCTCTTCCACATGATTAATGAGAAATTACAAAGCATTAGCTTTCAAGATAGTAAATCAACTTTTAAGAACTACACTGTTCCTTGATGCCTTGATGCCTGTTCCACTGATGCCTTGAATGACAGCTTTTTTTCTTGTCTAAACAGCAACCGAAGCATTGAAGCAGCACCATTTGCTGCTTTATAAGAGAAAACACTAGTGAAGTGATGATCCTAAAAATCAGCATGGAACAGTTGCCAAATTCAAATGAAGCACAAAGATCAACAAAGATACATAAATAAACAAGTCATCTGTTAAAATTCAAGCAGTAACTGTTGAAAATATTACATGAACTGAAAAGCTCTGAGGACTGAATATGAGAGCTGCTGGGTTTTCTTACAGGTAAAAGACAGGTATAAAAGGAGAGGGGAAATTAAAGCCCCACAGCAGCCACTCTTCCATCTCTCCCCCTTCCCATTCCCCAGATACTGTGGATCCAAACAAATAAAATATCTTCTAGAGAATGATCTAAATAACCTGGCATAAAGCTACTTTAGAAGAAGCAAACCTGCAAGAAGGACTAGGAATACTATTTGAAGCATTAAAACGTCAGTTGAAAGACATCCACTCCAATTAACCACCAAACAACAACAAAAAATCTAAAACCTCAGAAGATCTTGAAAAAGAAATGAAACTTTCTTTTCAGTTAAAAGAAGGGATAGGTATAAGAGACTGAAAACAGAACTAGTCCCTATTAAAATGTTAATGATTAACATTAATGTTAATGATTAACAACATTAAGCTTCGTCCCAAAACCTGAAGTACATAATAAGATAAAGCCTGTGTGTAAATGCAGTAGAATTAATAGAAATTTGTATCTTGGACTTAGAAGCAGATTTAATGTTTTCTAGCATGAGGACCAGCTCAGCAAGCCAGCCTCTATGCAGCACCTTGGTTCTTCTATAGGTGGTCCAAAGCTTAAGGGGATTTTCACTACTGCATAACACCTCCACATGGTCACAGAGTGACTGTGGCAGAGCTCAGGAGGCAAAGGATAACAGTGGGTGAGAAAATCTGATAGTTATTTACAGTTTCTTGCATACTTATGGAATATAAGTGAGGCCATAATGATTTTTAATTCCATAAGGAGATCCAGTTTTGGGATGTTCATAAAACACAAAATGCCCAAACAGAAATGCAAGGCATTGTGGCCTTATTTTTATTTTGTTATCTGATACTTCCCTCATTATTTATGTTTCTGCATAATGGTGACATGCTGATCTCTATAGGAAAACACTTAGTCTCAAGACAGGAGGCTTAAAAATAATTGACTAACATTATATAAACTTACTAATTCAAGACTTAGTTCTGCACAACTTTGAAACATTTAGTAGTAGTTTAACCTGTAGTGGTGTTTAGTGGCGCTGACAAAAAACCCAATCCATAAAAATGCAAAAAAAATTCTTATCTTGTGGCATACACAACAATAAAAAGAGCAAAGATTTAGTGTTTCAGTTTTTCTCTCCTCAACATCTCTAGTTACCTAAGGGTTCTGAGAAACAAGTGAGCTTGTATCAATTAAATTTAAAAAACAAACAACCACCAACTCAAAAAAATCCCCAAATTAAACAAACAAAAAAAACCTCAAAAAAACAAAACAAAAACCAAAAACAAACAAAAAAACCAACAAAAAAACAGCACAAACCAAACCACCCCACCCCCCCACCCCGGAAAAATAACCAAAAAACACAAGGATAAGCATGTACAATTACAAAGGTAAATGATATAAGCTATTTTTATAGGATCCTGTATTTTGTTATACCTGCGGATCAAAAAGAAAGTAAGGGCGCCCATTCCTCAGCTGTAGTGCAATGTACTCCTCCTGACTGCCAGGTGATGCAGAGAAAAAAATCAAACCATCAGGCTCCTGGGTTCTAAATTTCACTTTAATACCTGGTTAGAAAAAAAGCAAGTAGATGGTTAAGACCAAAAGTGGTTCTTGTAGGTTGTAACAAAATTTACAAATAAAATATCATTTTAAAAACAGCAGTAACATAGCAAAGCAAAATCAGGGAAATTCTGTTCACCTAAAACCCTTGCTACACATTGCAGGAGAAATTTTACTAATCCAGATTAAGGCAGCCCTTGAGAGAAATTTCTGTGAGCCCTTATTCATCTGTAAAAAAAGACATGAGATTGTGACTAATGTTCAGTAGCTTCTTTCTTAAGACAATATAATTCAGATACTAGCATACTATTCTAATAGTTGATGTTTCACATGTGGCTTTTCACTTGTCACTTAACATTTCTTAGGTAAAGCAGAAATGAGGTTTCTGCATGCAAGGGTTTGTATGAAGAACAGTAGAGTTTTGGTTCCAAAAGACGTATGTATGTGTTCATATGTATATTTGTATATATATTCTTTTAAAAACATCATATCTAAGTGCACAAAGAACACCTGGAAAAGAAGTAGCTTTCCAACCAAAACTGGAAATATCCAAAGGACTAATGGATGAACTAAACTTAATTAAGAACTTTCCAGATCATTATCAATAGTACTCCATTTAGTTTCTGGTAAAACCCCTGAGTGTATGGTAGAGCCATATCTTTCCTGCACCAATTTTTTGCAAACAGAAATGAAAAGGCAGTAATAGCACAACCCACCTATTCTATACTTCCATTACATGAATTTAGAAGAAAATACTACTTCTATACACTTCCATGACATTTCTGTTAAGGTGCTTTTACAGAACAAGGTAAGTTATTGGGTTTTACCCAACTCTATCAAACTATCCAGTATTTTCCCTATTTTATGTCAGGCAGAAAACAATAAATGACAAAAGTTTTATTGTAGACAGCACCTGTATTAAAAAAAATAAAAATCATAGTTCTGACACACATTCATATTAGATTATGCTTGTTAATTACCTATACCTGAAAGAAATATCCTTTGGCCATTCTACCTAATTGCATACAATGTTTTCATGTAAATCACATGATGCAGTCACAGACATAAAACATTTCCAAGGCACTGAAAATCAGTCCTGCTATTAAAACACCTGCAAAAAGCAGTTGCACACAAGTAACCCCCTGCACATAAAAAACACTCAGCCAACAGTGTCCCTAGCTAAGGAAAAGCCCAGCTTTGCCTGGCTCAGAAATGAACACTTGCAATACTGTGAGGTGCCAGGTACTTCCAGCTGCAGTATCTGCTGGAGAGGCTGGGACTGATGGCCTCTAGTCCCAGCAGTGGGGAGCACAGTTAATTTAACAAGCTGCCAGTATTTTTATGAAGCTGCCAAAAGACATTTTTGAAGACCAGAGGATCCCTCCCCACACCTAATGCAGAAGGACAAACACAAACAAAATAATTGAGTTTCTACAAAAACACCATTCTATTGTGGTAGAAAATATAAAATAAATGGTTCATAGCAGTAAAATTACAGTAATTACAGAAGTTTTCAATTGTTATGCAGAAGCCCTCTTTTTCTTTGGATATTGAAGAGTCCTGCTTGTAGAGTAGCTACAGCTTTATAGAAATTATTGATGAGTCAGGAACTGTTATTTTCTTCTAAATTAATCTGTCACCTATTGAAGAACTGAGAAAAGGACTCCATCCCTTTAAGTGTGAGGGTCTTTGGAATTCCTCATGAGATAAGGAAGTTCAATATTAAAAATTTCTCACATTTCTAGAAATGACTACAAGAGAGAAACCAAATATTAAGTAAACTTCAGCTCCACAGACAATATTTTCACTGCATGATAAAAAACTTATGAAATTAGTATTTTTCACAAAAACATAGTAATTAATGCTGGACCTCATGGTCAACACAAAGCATACCCAGAAGCCCATTCAGACCTGTAGCAACTACATGCAAGCCATTTTTCTCTCTTAGTGGCACTGAACACTGGAAACAGATTTACTTCACTTGGACAGAGAAATCTTTCCTTCCAACATCTGAGAAGTTTCACAGAACTTGAAAACCACATTGTATTACCAAAAAAATTTCCTTTTTTTTTATACCTCAAATGCTTGAGATAATCCTCAAGCTTCTCAAAGACTTGTTTCTATTATTTCAGTATGCATGTCTAAAATCTTAATTTCAATGTTAAATATAACATATAAATAGAAACATAAATAAAGTGGTGACATTACAATTACTTCTGTAATTTGTCATATACAGAAACTGCATCTCAGCCACGCTACTCATGCTACTGAATCTTGGATGGAAAACACGACCATCTGTGGGGCATAGTAGGAAGGTACTTTTAATCAACTGAATCTTGAATTGCAACTCAAGAATTCACCTAACATGACTGCTTTTGTGACACAAATGATTGTTCCACAAGAACTTGTTATCATTTCTGGGATGAAAAACAACAGGAAATTCTACTACAAATTAAACATTAATGTATGTCATTCAAATAAATTCTTTAATTCCATTTCAAATTATAGTTGCAATTGGAGAAGCGGTCAGAATTCTTTTAATTATAAATAAAGAAATTTATTTAATTTCTGTAATTGAATTTCTTTAATTATAATGGTGTTGTACAAAAAATAATACAAGCATTGTATATAGTGAACGTAAAAGATGAAAAGAAGACTACAGAATAATAAAAGGACAAGTAAAATAAATTAGTAATTATTAGCATTAGTGTTTTCAAGTATCCCAAATTGTATTAGAGCAAACTAACCTTCTGTCGGGATCTACATACTTTCAATT
This sequence comes from Irena cyanogastra, assembly GCA_013397155.1. NCBI lineage: Eukaryota > Metazoa > Chordata > Aves > Passeriformes > Irenidae > Irena > Irena cyanogastra. The sequence goes on along the minus strand of VWZV01006933.1, from coordinate 216,839 downwards.
TATGCAGCAGCAGATTGGGACTGGATTTTTGTCCTAGTTTTAAAGATGGCACACCCAGGTTAGAATGGGCATGAGGCTGTGAAACATGACCAGTGCAGGCATTTTCAAAGGCATTCAAGTGAGGTGCAACATCAGCCCGTTACCTTGCAAGGGACACAGCTTTGAGTGTCCCTTTCAGGAACAGGCTGACATTGCAAGTAAAATTATACCATATTATTCTAATTTTTGATGTGTCATAACACAATTTATTGTCCAATAAAGAAAATGCACATGGTGGGATTTTTCTACCCCCTCTTTGCTTCCCTCATGTAAGTTTAGCAAGGCTCAGAACTTCAGCAGCATTTCAGATTCAGACTACCTGGATTCAGATTTTTCTAGCACATTTCAATATGATTTACAAGACCAGCACAAAAGTATTTAAGAGGCAGGAATGTGCTCTTGAGATGCTGACTGCATTTCTGGCAAGTTTACAGAGCACATGGGATTATTTTGAGTTTAGAAGAAGCAGTTGGCAGTCAGCAGGAAAATAATAAATTAGACCAGCTTCTAGATTAGCATAACATATACTAATAATTTATAATTATTACAGCAATAAAATTCTTTCACTAATGCAAAAATGCAAAAACTAATGCAAAAACCCTTTTTTCTCACAAAATAAAAAGTTTAGAATAGGTTTTATTTTATTAAGAAACCATTCACCCAGAATATAAAGGGTAACAACTTGCTGTAACGTATCTTCCCAAATGAACTGAACTGAGTTTAGTTTTTTTTAAAAAAGAAAAGGTTTTTTTAAAGTTAAAAACATTTCAAAATGCAAAAAAAGTTTAGAGTCCTCAAAAATTGTCATTTGACTTTTTGGGGAAGAGTAGGGGAGAGAATGTAGGCAGGGAGGCAAGACAATTGAAATCATCTTTTGCAATAACAGTTGAGAGATTTCAGTAAAGTGACCTACGTAAAAATTAATTTTGTCCCAACCATTCAACAAGAAACACCTGTAAAGCACCCTTCTCTGAAACTAGATGTTCAGAGTTGGAAATAGCTAAAAGGAAAAGTTATTATAATCATTAAATACAAAGAAATTATCTACAAGTCTCAAAAGTCTCAAGACCCTTCACCAAAACTTACATATAACCACATGAACAACTCTATCCAAAAGTACTAGGAACAGTCAAATAAATATATTTCCAACCTTGCCAGTGATCAGCAAGACTAGTTTTAGCTTAATTTTTGTTAATACATCAAATTCCAACCCATATGCACAAGGTAGATAATAATAGGAATAATACCTCAGCATATTATGAATAATTTCCTTGTAAATTTAGGAAGAAAATAAATGGAAAAGAGCATACATTACAATTGGAAAAATAAAAAAGAAGAATTCTACCAAATACCTTGAAAATCACCAAGCAATTTCAGACACGAGTTTTGCATAATCTGTGAAGCGCATCCATTTCCAGTGAATTTTTCCCAAATTGCACAATTGTAGAAACATAATTTGCATTTCTATTCTACTTACACTATTACATGAAATGGTTTCAATAATTATATAATTGCACATTCCAATGAACAGAATATTGTTGGCAAAGAAAGTGATCACTTTATGCTCACTGAGAGCCTTATTTGTGCATAATGACAGCTAAAATGAATAGAAATTGCACATAAAATTTTGACTACAGCATTAGGCTCTCAGCAGTCCCTTCAGGATGACAAACCTTAAGTGTTTATTTAACATTAAGACTGTGTACAAACGCTCTTGCCTAATCAAAATACATTTTCCCACAGAAATTATAAACCAAAATTTGTTTTTAACCGGGGAGGGGAGAGATGGAGAGTAAAAATCTCAGTTGCTATATACCTCCATAGCATTTTGTTGCTATTCTCTCTGTGAGAGCTGCACCTCATGTCATCACAGTCAGTAAAAGAGATTTAATTAATTTTTTAATATATTAGAAAATGCATCTGTAGGAAAAAAAATTAGAAGGGAGACTGGACAAAAATGGATCAGTTTTCAGCGCAGTTTCACTTAATGGATAGTGGAATTGGAAGAAAAGAAGAAACCCAGAGGAGAGTTCCCTGGACATACTTATGAAGATCCTCTGCTGAATACAAGGACTTCTTCACATTTTGTGTTGGCCCATAGCTTCCTGGATTTTATTGAGAGAAAAAGACAGAAAGTCTTCTTCCCAAAGCTGTCCAAGACCTGTTGTTTTTTTTTCATACAGGATCAGGCTTCACCTTTTACTGTTACCTTAATCTGTCTGAAAACATTTTCAAAGCTCATCATCACTAACATTACACTAAGTTAGTAATTCTATTGATGAAGTAAATCCTCTTCATTTTTAAGCTGCTTTAGTTTCTTATTAGAAATATAAAATTTATATTTAAAAGTCACATATATAGGTACGTATCATATGCACACACATATATATATTTGTACAAACCCACATACAAGAAGTTCCAAACTTTTTCCCAAACTATAACTGGACCCCCTTCTCTTTTGTGATCACAGTAAAACAAAGAGAAGCTAAAAATCCATGTTTTCTAATTAGACTGTACAAAATCCCTGTATTTTGAAAAAGCCTAACTTGACTCAGAATGAGTCAACACAAGGAATTTTTTTTAGGTATTCTTAATACATCAAACTGCCAAAAAGCTAATTCAAACTAAAATGTTGAGCAAGCATAAACACAGAGCATGATGAGTGAATGAAAGGTGAAAACATGCAACACTTTTTGTGGAAACCAACTGTCAAGCAAAACCCCAAATCCTCTTGATGAGATCTGAGCATTTCTTTTACACTAAAATGACTAATTTGATACCTTTTTTTTCTTATTTTGCTTGCTACCCCATTATACCCACTACTGGTAAAACAAACAGGATATTTTAGCTTTAATCTTCTTACTACATAACCCAAATAACTTCAGTCATGTTTGCATTAATGCTGCATTAATCATGTTGTTGCGTATTAATGAGTTTTCGGGCTATGCTAATTACTGTCATAGATTCTGCAGCAGCCCATTAAATATACAAATTACAGAATTAAAGAGCCAGAGCTCTTCATGATTAATCTTTAAATGGAGAAAAACTAATGATGTCTGTACAAAGTTTCCCTCCACTTTTGGCTCACTGAGCCCAATGAAAAATCAATTAGATTATCTGAAGAATAAAAATACTGCTCATACTAAAATATTTGTTATGTTGTTATTCTATGCAGAAGACACACATTTATAAATTTCCATCAAATGCATTTCTGTAACATATTCCAGGCTTTAAGGTCTCTCAAAGTGTTGCATGGAGAAAAAACTTATGGATACTCCCATTCATTATTGCATACTCATAGGAATCTGCTGGTTCCATATGAATACAGTAAACCAATCTTCTCCTTTTAGCAAGGACACAAGTCCGGCTACTCCCCAGTAGGAAAGATTTAGAGCAAACCTTGGTGAAAAGAAAGCCAAGATAAGTTTAAAGTCATTTGATAAGATTTGATGTATTAGCAGCACTTTATCCCCTCACTAACAGAGTGATGCTCTGTCAGGAATAGTGCAATACCTAGTGGTTAAATCAAGAGATTCAGAAATAGGAGACCTTGGGTCTGTACTTAGCCAGTGACTGGGGTATGTCACCTGAGAGCCATCACTTAAAAAACCTTCCCTCCATATTCCTCCTTCCTGAAGAACAGTGGCCAATATAGCTTGCATAAGGTGCTATAATGCTTGAAAAATTCATTACTGTTTTGTCCTCCACAGCCTAACACACAGATAAAATCAGCAAGATGCCCACATTTATTCAGAAAAGTTACCTAGGGACTAGGCATTTACTGACATTTGAGAAACACTAATACTTCCAAAAGAAGGGATTAGTTCATCTTCCTCCAAACACTGCATACTATGCAGAACATCACAAGACTTCCCTAAAGAGCAAATTCTCACTCTGTAGTAATATTATGCTGCACATCAGTAGGTGTAGTTCAGAATTAACTGGCTGTTCCAGACTTATACTAACACTTCTTTATACCATGAAAAAATTAAATAAACCCTACTTTATATATTAAAGAATTTATATTTACATGAAGTAATTCTTTAAGACAAAACAAACCTGCTCAGGAAAAGATTGATCATAGTATGAGAATACTTTCATACAAAGTGAAAAAGACTGGTTTACTCCAATTAATGCACAAGGAAGAGGATGTAATATAAACATTTGAAATTGCTTAGGAAAGGCAGTTAGGGAGCAGAGAAACTGTCCAACACACACTCAACACATAAACAAGACTGTTTAAAGGAACTAAAAAGAGCACTTAAGGAACGTAAAAAGGAAGTTCAAAGCAAAAATGTGGCTTTTCAAAGGTACTTTACAACTTTCTCAGTGAAAATAGAAACATAATTCAGAAAATTTTCAAAGTATTGGCACATGTTATCTAAAACTTTGGCAACACCCAAAAGCAATTGCTTAGTCTGCCTACCCAGATTTATCTACACCAAAAAATGAAGGCCTCAGAAAAACATATGAGAGATCAGAGTGAAACCAGATACAAAGATGCAGGTGATGCCATTATCTGTGAGCATCCTCTGTCATTAGAGTCAACAGCCAGCTCTTTACACAGACTTTTAAGCAATACTGTCATTAAAGGAATTAGCGACCTGCCTCAAATTCATTTATTAAGCAAGTCTAAGAACAGAATTCATAACTGTTTTCCACTATGTACATTGGAAAAGCATACAATGCATCCAACCAGCATCACCTTCTCAAAGCATAGCTACCAGAGTAGAAATAAAACTGTAATTTTGAAACACAGAATCAAATGCTGCTTGATGTGAGGATCAGTCGCAGGTTCGTTTCTGCGTTGCTCAATATTGAAGTGAAATATGAACAAAGACAAAACATCAGTCCAAATTTCACTTAATGCTTTCTTTGATATTGATGCCCACCAAGCAAAATCTGAGAAAATTTTACTCAAAAATGGCCTCTCTCAAATATTTTAAATTATTTATCTTTATTTACTCATTTCTTAAAGCCTAGAAAAGTTCAAAAGACACTAATTTTGTTAGAAAAGGAAGAAAATAGTTTCTAGAAATAAAAATCCTTTATGAGCAATTTCATTAATTCAAAGGTTGATATTTAAAGAGTGGAACAAGAGGAAAGCATTTATCTTCATTTTAACACAAATTCTTTTGAGAAAGAACTGTATTCTGTTACCCGTACATGAATAAGTGCATAAAAAAGGTCATCTTATGCAACAAGGGTAAGGTGGGAGAGGCTTCTAGGTGTTAACGCAATGCAAATCATAATTACTAGAAATATGATGACAAGAAGAATCACTTTGAAGATTTACAACAGTGCAATCTATAAAAGGTCAACATCACAGTGAAATCAGAAACGAGCTGGAGATCAGTAGTTGTAAATAGCACTTCCATTATAAGTCTTCAGTTAGTATTTCCAGTGGTAGTACAAATGTAACACTGCACAGATAGTAATTTAACTGATCAAGAGAAAAGAGTTAGACCACAACTGAGTAAAATGTAAATACATCAAAATTAAAGTCAGTGTAATGATCTGAAACACAGCAAATTTAGACAGCCGTGCACTAGCCAAGGCAGAATCTCATCACACAGCATCTCAGAAGCTGAAAGCACAATCACATGGAAATCCTGCAGCAAGTGAGGAGGATTATTGATTATTCAGTGTACATAAGGAACAGAATAATAACTAAAATAAGCTGATGAGTGTCTGGAGGATACCAGAGGACAAAAATGGAAATATAACAAGGAGGGAAAAAAAATCAGGAAAACTTACAGACAGAAATACAATATCACAGAGCTAACACTCAGGAAAAAGAATAGATTAAAGTTACAAACTCAGCAACAAATGCTATTCATGGTAGAACTGAAAATAAAAAAGCTAAAAACATAATCAAGTTAATGCAGCAATTTAAGGTAGAGCAGCAAGCTGCAACAAAACTGCCAAATTAACTGAAAGAAACAAGTAATATTTTCATCTAGTAGTATTTGCAGCAGTATTTCCCTTGAGTATTCTTCACATAATACCCTTTTCCAGAGGAAGCCTAAAAGTGGTTTTATCTGTAGGGACTCAGCTCAGAAAAGGATTTCAATAGGATAATCAGATGCAAGCTTTATGTATGGATATATAGGCAACTGTGAGGGTTCTCTCATTGTCTTCTAAGCTATTTACCATCTAATACACCTTGAGGAAGGAACACCATATGTACACCATAAGGAACTACACCTTGAGCATGCAGCAGGTCCTGCTTTCAAAGTGTTAATAATATTCCATTACATTTTGTTCTGTTACTCCTATGCCTCTGTACCCAGGAACTGCACACTCTGTGAATTAAGTCCTTTACGGGGTTTGGCATGAAATGTTCACTGAAAACATATCCAAACACTTTGTAGCAATTATGCAGAATATTTTACTTAAAATATGATCCAGAGCTACCAAAACACTGTCTGCAATACCTCAGTTTCAGCCCTTACAGATCAGGACAGAACAGAAACAGAAAAGTTCAGCCTAACCTCTCCTGTGCTGGACATGTAGATGATGGCATTTTTCACTTTAGGATTCAGATACTAGGTGAAATCAGTTTATTCAAAACGAAATCCTGGAACATGAGAACAAAGTACATCTGCTCCTTTTTAGTGTAAACTCCTTTTCATTCTAGAGTTAGGGCCTTGCCTAGATTACCAGTCTCTATCAGCAGTTAATTGTCTTTAGTATGAATTTCACAATAGACCAGAGTCTGTTACTACTTAATCAGGAAAAAGACCTACTGACTTCAGTGAGAAACCTACCCGAGGCAGAGTTTATTTTACATTTGCTTTGAATTGTTTGAATTCATGAGAGGAATTCAAAATAAATTCTAAAGTAGAAGACTGCTAAAATGTAATCTATACAAAAAATAAGACATTCAAATTGGAAAGTTGTCACCAAATTCAAGTCTCAAAAGCAGGAAATTCCACTGAAGAAGGATAATATTCAGGATATGCAAGGAAAGCTGCAGCTGAAGGAAGTGAGAAAAGAAAAAGCCAAATGTATACAATCTACCTTTCCTTCCACAGAATATTTCTTGTGGGCCATTTAAGTCAGTACCACTTCATGAAGTGTCACTTCATAGTTGATTTTGTAGTATTTGTAGTTGTACTTTGAACTGGTTTTAGGTTATTATTTTTATCTTTGGCCTTGAATGGTTTATGTCTATGTCATTGCCTGGTATGATTTGCAATTTGTACTAACACAGTTCTGCTCATCTCCAGTCCACTTCCACTCTCACCTTGGTCCAAATATTTGTGCAAATTTTTGCCCCTCTGCTCTGCCCATCTCTTTTCCTCTTTGACCTTACCTACCCTCATTTCTGCACTTCTGCTACACTATCTCTCCTTCTCTTTTGCCCTGTTTGTGTCTCCTTCTTTCCCATTCATCTCCCCCCATAGTTTCTGCTCTTCTGTCTGCCCAGCTCCATCTGCCTTTCTTAGACTTTCTCCATCCTTCCTTGACCTCCTCCATTAGTTGTACTCCTGAAAGACAGCCTTGGCCCTGCTGTCTTTAAATGATAATGTCAAGGCAAGAAAGTCAACCAGATAAAGCAAACATACTGGAACATAACTTGTGCTGTTACTGCACAAGTTAACTACTGCAGTAGTTAACTATCTATCTAGAATATAAACAGTCTAGCACTATCTAGAATATAAACAGGGGCAAGTGCTGCATGAGAAGCTAAGAAATCTAGCAATTTTCCCTTAGAAACTACTTTAGCACATGTGTGATCTCTGCTTACTCTCCCTAACATTTCCCAGTGCACGGAAGGAAGATTTGTCATTGATATAGCATTCACAGTCCCTGGACTGAGTTTGAAAATAGAACTGGGGAGGGAAGGAGGAACCACCTTGTAAGTAGCTCTTCAGCATTGGCTGCTGTTATCATTTCCTTTTCATTTGTTCAAAAGCCATGGCCTAATACACAGCCCTAGTAATTGAACAGGGGATTTTATGTTATTTATCATATGTTAAGATCATATTCACCAAATTCACCAACATGCTCTGCTCTGCCAAGCTTCTATGCAGAGTGTGCCATAGAAAACATGACCCAGTGCAGTAAGCCAGCTGTGGAGGCTGTGTCATCAATTTGTAGTCTGGCGTATTCCCAAGAACCAAACCCCTGCACTCACTGTAAGCATTAAACACATACAGAAGCATAAAACAGAACTAGCACGGCAATGAATTCGCATTTATCTACAGCTGAATATTCACACAGTATGAAATACTTTCAGAGTGATAAATACAACTCAAACCCTCCCTCTGCCCTGTTTTATAAGAAAGCACTCTGGTGGTATGCAGTGGACGTGGAGAAGCTCCTGTACTACATCCAGCAATCCAGCTAACGTGGTCAATACACCTTGCAGCAGACAGATACAACCAGGTACTCTGTCCTGCGTGCAGTCACCAACCTGGAAAAGCAGGGTGACACACAATAAGGCTGGCAGTAAATGGAACACAGAGCCAACACCCTCCTCCTACCCAGGGGGTGGAGATGCTCCGCAGAGGATGATTTGAGCTGAGATTTTCACCACATGTCCAGATGCAAATAAAAGCCAACTGGTTTGGTGTTTCAGTGCTTTTCCATGTATGTTAAGGAGTTCATTATTTTCTCATGGCTCTAATCAATACTCAAAGGAAATTAGGTTTATCTCTAAATTCTGAATTACACCTGTTGGTACACACCATAAGGCAGACTACTGTCAACTTTTTTCCTAATACAAAACAGATATGTAAAGATTTAACATTTGGCTGATTTTATTAATCTAAATAAAAAGAGATAAGGCCAATACTGAAAATACTTTCTTTTAATTTTTTCACATAGCATGATGTCATTTAACCTCCATATATTAGGATATTTTCAGGCAGGTATTGATTGAGCCTATGTCATCTTTTCAGAATTTTTAATTCCTTAAGGGATTCTTGAATTAAAGACCTCTTTGCTGTAGACTGCCTTTGAGTTGACTTTTACATTATTACTTAAAACTTGAGTGATTATAGAATACATGACTAATTCAGAATTATGGTAATAAGGAAATTTCTCCTCTTCTGCAAAAATCACTGATAATTTTTTCTTTCTTATTTATCTCCCTTTTTCTCAAAATACAAGACTTACTGCAACAGAAAAAATCATTATTGATTACAATACTGTAATAGATTAAATAAAAAAGTGGGTGATTGGACATATAACATTACTTAGAAGAATAAGAGTTTATATTATTTTGTTTCCAGTGTGATCACTTTTGTATCTTTACCACTTGCAATGCCTCATAGAAAGACACACAAAAAAGAAAAGAAGCACTCTTTTCTCATGTGCTGTAAAAAGCCACCTTTTTTCCTATCCCTTGTGTTACCTGAGGATTCAGATGACACCAGCTTGATTAACTCACTGATTATTTTTAAGTTTTGCTTGTCATCCTAGAGCAGTGTAAGAGATGTGGAGAAAAGTACGTCATCCTTAACAATGCAAAACCCCTTATTTATAGATGTTCTTTAAAACACTAAATAAAAAGAATAATTAAAAGGCTGAATTCTGCAACTGTAGTAGCAAGGCATGCCTAGCACAGAATGGCATAGCCACAGAGGAGGGAGGCAAAGGTTCTCAAACAGCACGTGTGTCTCAGCTGCGTCAGAGCAGGTCTTCTAGCCACGGGAACTCAGGTAGTCCCCACCCCAAACTGCTGGGAAAAGGCTGCATTGGACCGGTAAGGCTGCAACCTTACAGCCAGCTCAGCCCTGTCCCACAGCAAGAGCTCTGGGGAGAGGCTGATTGGGAGCTATTAACATATTTCCTCCCCAAACATGCAGTCGTAATCCCGAGGCTCTTAGGTGCAGGAAGATGTCAGGAGAAGTGGTCATTTCCATCTTAAAGCAGCCTCGAGCCTGGCCATTTCTCAGGCTGGCTGCGGTTGCTGGTCACTTTGCAATTCTGCAGGAGTACTGTGCTGCCCTGATTTCCACCTCTGACATTTCCCTGGCCCTTTCCTGCTTATGCAAAAGGCAGAAGGTCTGGCATAAAACCAATTATGCAGTCTTTGCTTCAACCAGGATTCCCATTCAACTCGTTTTTCCCCTTAGTGCATGCAGTTCAGTAGCATAACCAAGTTTACACAGAAAAACGCTAAATTTTTGAAAATTAATGAAGCTAACGTGACAATTTAATTTGAGTTTGGAATAAGCAGCTTGAATTGGCATATTTCAATCACTGAACTAGAACAATTTGGGAGAGAAAAAATATAAAACAAATGAAAGAAATATTAAAGAATACTAAAGGAGGAAATGAAATAAGAGAAACAACTAATTTTGAAAGCTGGAGTGCAGAGGCAGTGCTTTTATAACAAAATTAATCTTTTAAAAAATAATGAACAAAACCTTCAAAAAATAATAATTAATGCAGAAATCTTTTGTAAAGGAACTCACTCTGAGCAGGGCTAAAACTTCCGTGGAAAGGATTATTTTCATCACAAGACAAAACTCTCTCTTCCTTCTACAAGTCTTCTAAGTGGTAGACATTCTCAAAAACACTTATTGCCCACACCCTCCTTGAATCTTCCCAGAAAGGTTTCACCCTGGTTCTACAATTCACTTCGTAATTAGTTTCTGGATCAAAAGATATTACCTGGTATGGCTGCACCTCTCAGTCTAACCTTTGTTTTGTTCATCCAATTATGAGGGCTGATGGGAACAAAGACTGTAATTCGTGTAAATAGATTTCCCCTCCTCCCTCCTTGTCTCTGCAGCAAGTCACTGAACAATTGAAAATGCATAAAATAAAATCCCCCAAGGGCTAAAACTCCACTACACCAAAATTCCCATTATTTACTACAGAAGGGAATGCATTCTGTTCGTGGTAACCCATCTACCAGCGAAGTTTTTTTTTTAGTAAATCAAGAAACTTTTAAAGTAAACCAGAATAAAAGAGCATTATTAACCACCAAGCTTGAAAACAAAAACAAATGAAAGACAAAAACTATATAGAAAAATGTGACACTATTATTGAACTATTTTTTTCTTTACTCAGGAGAATACTTGAGGACACATTCCACTCCAAGTATCAGTTTTTATAACTCTAACCACCCTAGAATAAAACTAATTAAAATTTAGGCATATAAGCACGATCAGAACAAAGAATTTAAAGAAAACAGGCTTAGATATAAAGTATCAGTCAAAATCAGATTATTTCTTCTTTTTTTCTTTTTTTTTTCCTCCCTGAGGTAGACGGCACATTCTTTTCTGAACTCTGCAAGAATACCATTCGGTATAGCAACAAAGAGTGCCATCAGCACACATAACAATGACTCTCTGAATTAAAGACTAGAACAGCAAGGTATTTTTGTAGTTTGCCATCTTGTTCAGTATTGGAAAATATTTTGTAGTACATCTACTTTCTTTACCAGCATTGCATAGATTTCATAGGACAGCAGAGAAAGATACATAAAAAATAGCTAAAATGTAGTAGGCATGACCACCAAAAGCCTAGTTTTCCCCCAGTTAAAGTCTGTTTTTCTAATAAATAAAATACCCAAAGCACTCGATAAGAATATGGCCAACAAAAGAAAAATCTCTTTTGCAATAATTATAATAAGTACATTATCAATTGCAGAAAGCACTGGAAGAATTTTGAATCATATAATGGCTTGGGTTGGAAGGCAACTTTTAAGGTCACCTTGTCAAATGCTGCCTGCAATGAGCAGGGACATCTTCAACTAGATCAGGTTGCTCAAAGCCACGTCCAAACTGACCCTCAAGGTTTCCAGGGACAGGGTAACCACAGCATCTCTGGGCAATCTGTGCCAGTGTTTCACCAGCCTCATTGTAAACAATGTCCTTAAAAATAGGCTAAATCTACGCTCTCTTAGTTAAAAAAAATTATCCTTTGTCCTGTATAGACCACTAAGGAAAAGAGGAGCTGCATAGCAGAAAATGCAGAAATCTTGAGTTAGTGCAGTCAACACACTTTTCAGAGAATAGCCTTGTTTTATAAACTAAATCATACTCAGAGAGGGAGAGCAAGTAATCACTTCTTAGCAAGATAAAGGTAGGACTTTAACAGCAGCACGTGTAACAGGTTAGTTTAATAAATAGGATGGCGCAAAACCATAGAGTACTATATAAGTAATGATCAATGTTTAAAATCAATGCTCTTGCAAATTGAAGCCAATGTAAAGGGGCTAACACCAGGGTAAGGTGATCCGGTTGATGTATTTTGGATCTGCTGAAATAAATCCATCTATAGGAGCATTTGCAGGATGACTAAGTTAAAAGAGCACTGCAGGAGTCAGGCCTGGCTAAGGGAATGCCTCCTCCTACTGTCAATATTTCAAACTGATAAAGAGCTGACCAAGTGCAATCAGCGCCGTGATGAATAAAAGAAAGCTTGGGACCATTAACATTAATGGTGACTTGCGTGACTAAATGCTCATATATTGTTCTGAAAATTTACCCGATGGACCAAGAGACTTTTTTTTTTTGCTTTTGCTTCCCCTTTCTCCTGTAGACTGTATATGATCAGTTTAAAAATATACTGCAACGCAGTATAACCACCTAAAATAACTTCATATTATTAATATCCCATGAGTCAAACACAAAACCACAGACCTCACTCTGGCTACCTGGAAAACATAAGAAAATAAAAATTCCAGCTCTATACACACAGATAAAATTGGCTGATCTAATATCTTCGGGCAGAGTGCCTTATCCTTGAGGCACAATGACAAAGACTCTGGCACCTACCATCTACAATGCATATTAGGGAATGGTGAATGATCTGGCACTCTGTGAAAGCTGGTTGAACTCTTTTTGGGAGACAGAATTTCAGACTAGCAAGTATAGTCCTAAGATTACATAGATCCAGGATATGACTTGGTTCAATATTTTTAATTTGAAACATGGCAATCTGTTTTTTTAATATTAAATACCTATCATACAACTAGTGCTGTAGCACAAGCGACATGTTTTATCTCAACCCTCTTCTGAAATCTGAAGAACCATGCAGTAAAATGGGGGACACCAAGAAAGCACATATGGGGTTTCATACATGCTGTTTCACACTGGTATATATCTATAGCACAACTGGGCAGAATGAAATAGCATTTTGTTCATTTATAGCTATTTAATACAAAAAGTTTTTAAAAAGAATCCAATACAAGATTTACAGCTGTGTGAAACACCATGTGTGAAGTCATTGCTATACAAGAAATATTTAAAGCTTTCATATTGTCTTTTAGCTTTGGTAGAAAACTCCCAGAGAAGGTGGAGCAGCATAGGGAGATGATGTCGAGCAGGACAAAAAATACTCCTGATGGAGAGAGAGACCTCTTTCTGGCAGGTTCCCCAGGGGAAAAAAAAAAAAAAAAAAAAGAACCTTAGTAGCAGCACAAAAGACAAGTAAATGTCCTTTATGACTTCAAGGTTTATCACAGTTCCAAGGAATTTAACTTTTTTTTTTCCACAGAGGAGAAAAATCCCCATAATTTTATCCAACATAAAATTAGGTGTCCCACTATTGAATCATTTTTATTTTTAGTTCTTAGCCATGCTAGGAGACAGGGATTATATTTATCCTAGTATCTATATTTATTTTAGTACATTATTTTAAAATCAAATGCTCTATTGGAGTATGCTGCTACTAATTTAGAGATAAAAGATTCGCACACGTATATCTGTCACTCCACTGTGAACACCTGCAGTCCTGAAACAGGATCATGATAGACTTAAGGTAAAATTTTCAAGCCTGCTGATCAGTCCCAATCTTCACTCGCCATCTCATTTAGCCTTTGACCAACAGACTGAAGAGAACAGTTTATGTGACTGAACAACAGTGCTGTGATAAGCCAACTGTAGTACTACCTGCTTGCACCATCAAAACTAGTAGTAATATGAAACAATACAAAAGTATAGAATGCTGACAGAAGAATTTTGAAATTACAAGCCAAGAATGGTTCCTAAAACCAAAATAGAGCAAGTAGGAAAGAATAAAGTGCTTTGTCGGTACACAAATTAAGAAAAAGTTATTTAAAAATAACAATTTTACAGGATTTACAGATAAGAAAATCACAAAATGTGGTGACTGTGAAGGACATTGTTGTGCTTAATTATGAGTTCTACTGTACCATCAACTTCTTCACGAGCACAGTTAAAAACACCAACTTCCAGCCATTTCAACACAGGCTGGCAGAAGCAGTAGCTTGCAAAAGCCTGCCTCCTCCCACCTGTGACCAGCAAGGAGACTGGGCCACTGCTTCTCAGGAATGCACCTGGGCACAACAACCCTCACCTTCATGATCTTAAGCAAGAACAAGTTGCAGTATTTTGGCTTACATACCAAAAACAAAAAATGGTGGGGGGGATGGGGAAAAAAAGAAAAAATGGAGAATGCAGCAGTTTTATTTACACTCTCTGCCACAAGCACATCATCCCATTTGCTCTGCTCACTACACACACTCTCCATAGAATATTAGGTCAAATGTAAGGTCCCAGTATTAATCTTCATGGCCATCCATGGAAGTGGTTCAAGATATCTCAAGAGTGCCCTTTTCATTATGTTGGTGACCTCTCTGAACAACTGCTGTTAGTTTCAAGGCTCACCAGAGCAAGACTGAACTGCCTCCGTAAGAAGGACAGAGGCCTTGGAACTCATTAGAGGAGCAGATCAAAAATTATCACAAATTTCACATATTTCTGAAGACAGTTTGAACCCAGAGCTAGTCAGGCTTTCCCAAGTCATTCAGTAAAACAAAAGAGAGGAGACAAAAAAAGAGTAAACTTTTCTAGAGAAGAATGTTAAGCAAGAGGTAAAAAAGAAGGGGCTAGATGAGGAAATGAGAAAAAAAATAAAGAGAACAAGTTAGCTGAGTATGTTTTGGAAGATACTCAGGTACACTTGCAAACTGTGATTAAGGTACAATATCTCAATTATTTTTTACCTTACACATTGACATGAATATTGGTTTAAAAAAATTCACTAAATATGCATATTGCTTTAAAAAAAAATTCAGATTGTTTTCCATCCACAAATGGAAGAACAGAAGTTTGTAACTCTGAATTCACAGTATAAGGCAGAACTAAATAAATAACCAATGAACTAAACCTTCTGCCCAGAAATGTTCAATAGGGAAAGGAAATTTAAAAAAAAGAAAGCTTAAATGCCAGACTTTTCTAAGTAAAACTATTCCAAAAGAACTATCTACATGATATTAAAAACAATAAAATCAGGTTGCTGACCTAAACTTAGTTATAACTTGAAAAAATTGCATGGGTTGTATAAAACAAGCTATTTCCAATTTCTGAGGAAGATTTTTGAAGTCAAATCTTCTGGATTTCCAATTTTTTTAAACTTTGGAAGCAATATCTTTATAGAATTCTAAATTCAGCATATTTTAAAACCAAATAACTGTAGTAATATCCAATATAGTTAAGGCCAGTCTAGATAGCAATAGTTAGTGATTACCAGATCAAAGGCCTTACTTAAATTAATAAAGATAGCTCCTGTACATTGATTACCATTCAACACTATAAAAATATAATTGCTTACCTTGAGAGGAGCAGTGCAAATGAAATGAAAAGGTCATAATAGGTCAATAATTATTTAAATTAAACTTACATCTTCCTTCGTCTGATGGACCAACTCTAGCACACACCGAAATGGTGGTGATTTACCAGTATAAATAGACATACTAACATGTCAGCAAAGGGCTTAGCAGTAATTGGGTCAGCAATTTTAAGCAGTCAAGGTTCCAGGTTGTCAGCTTCTCCATTTATGCTCCCAATAAATCTTAAGGTATTATAGATCTTAAGTCAGTAAGCACAGATCTAACTACTTTAGATCAAATCTCATTTTGGGTGTATACAGAGACAGATTATAGTTACTTTTTGTGATCTTTCCACAGCAAATAGCAGTATATAATTCTCTAGAATAGCTTTTGATTAAAAAGAGCCATGCAACAATTTGCTATCAAAATTGTGAATTCTCCAGTAATTTAGTTTATGACATTTCTGTCACTATATTAAAGAGTCTTTAGAGCAGAACAGTACTACTTGGCAGGTTTGTTTTCATTCTATTGGTTATGCTAACAGTTGCTTTCTGGATTCTCACTTATTATACTGCACAATAACTTCAACATTACTCTGTCAATATAATTGTTGATGGATAATTCTGGGGTTTAAAATTTTTTTCTAAAAGAAAAATAAATCTTTTCTAACCATATTTTCTTCATACCAACTACTTTTTCACAATTACTTTGAAGAATTAATTTGCATCACCCTCGTAATTTTAAAAAACAGAAGATTTTAAGATTTTTGATTCCTTCTTTCTATGGATTAGACATACAGATTTTTTAGAGAGTGGTTATTCCAAAGTAAAACAAAATAGAATTCTAAATTCATCAATGTCAAAAAACTGCACTTTGCAGGATGCTTATCTAGAGGATGATGATAAAATTCTCAAAGAAA
Source organism: Irena cyanogastra (assembly GCA_013397155.1). Lineage (NCBI taxonomy): Eukaryota > Metazoa > Chordata > Aves > Passeriformes > Irenidae > Irena > Irena cyanogastra. The sequence goes on along the minus strand of VWZV01006933.1, from coordinate 200,340 downwards.
AATTACATTTGTGTGGAGACTTTGCATCTTAGAAATTTAGGGGCTGAAAAGACTTTTCCATGAAATTCATGCTGGACACCAAATTCTATTGGTTCACTAAACAGTAGAAAGGAAGGGAAAGAGTCTTTTCCTTGTCCTCTTAATTTCCTGCCACTTTGTGACAGGCAATATAAAAAAAAGGAAGACAACATTTTGAAGAACACAGAAGGAAGACAATCAAGGAGATTACAATGGTAAAACCAGAAGGGAAAAAAAAGATTGGAAGAGGGAGAAGCAAGAAACGAATCCTGGTTACTGCAAAAACCATGGGAAAATAATTGAAAAGCAAAAGAAATCAAAAAAGGGGAGGGAAGGGTAAACAGAAAAAGAGGAGAGCTTATAACCACTAATAAGACCTCTCCTTATAAATCCAATTGCAATTCATGTTGTTGTAAACACAATACATTGGAAAAGCATTCACTCTATCCTTCACATACAGATGTGCATCTAGGGCAACAGTCAATGGCCCTAATAGTCCAGATCAGAGATTTTATGAATATTAAAGATTTCTACCCACGGACATCTGTATTTATCAGCAATGTTCCAAATGATGGATATGTGTGGGACTCTCCTATCACACTGGAATCTTTTTAATTACTATTCAGAATAACTATTTAGGCCACATTACATTGATAAAAATAAACAGTCAAAAATTAGCTAATGCAAAACCAAAACTGTCTGCAAGAAATTAATGCATACCCAAATAGAGAATGAGTAATGATATCATCTACAATTATACAAACACACATTTCCCATAAGATATCTGCCTCAAGGATTTTATGATGTTCAGCAACTAAAACAGAATTCATGTAGCAAATAAGGATTTTGTGCACAGAAGCTTGCCTTTTTTGATGTAGTGCTCTGTGGATGTTTAATGAAAGAGGAAGGGGAGTATGAAAAGTGAATGGACAGTTTCACAGCTAGCACAGTACAATGGAGAAATCTGTCCCCACCTCTGTCACAAAGTTCTTATGCCATGTGAGGTAAACCACTTAAGTCAAACTTTCCAGAGTTATTCACTTGTTATGCACTCTTCATTTTCTTGAGTGCTTGCATTTAAACACCCCATGGAGATCTGTGGAAGTGTTAAGTGCTCCTAATTGAAAAGGGGTTGGCAGAAACGCTACTTAAAACACATGAACTACTCTGTAAACTCAGGTCCTACCCATGTAAAACTCAAAAATAGCATTAATTAATCTTTTTTTTTTTTACACAAAGTCCCTATTCATAAAACAAAACTGGTAATGTAAGTGATGTAAAAATGTATATCAATGATTACAAAGTACTCTGGTACTCCAGAGAAAATAGCATAGGAAAAAAATTAAATCTGCATACACTTAAGAATAGACATGTACAGTAAAACAGACAGAAAGCCATATACAAAACAGAGAAAGGATTTTCAAAAGGCAACAGCTGGTCCATAACATACACAGAACCTATGGAAAGATAGTCTCTAATCAACTGGTTATATGCCATCATAACATATAAATATCGCACAGCTGAGTGAAGTTCATGCTGCTTATTTAACTCAATTTCTTAAGCTCAAGGTGCTTAATTTTGCAAACTAATTTTTCCCATATGTAAGTGCAGACAGCTTTTTTTTCCTCCAAATTACCACAGTCTAATCCTGAATGATAGTTTTGCCATAATGGAATTATTCAGTCTATGATCTGATTGATTTTAGACCTTAAATACTGAATCTTAACACACGTCAATTTTTAATCCTTTAATTTCTCTATTCTGCCAGTAATTGATAAGGACAGTCGTACTTAGACACGGTCTTAATTTAATCGCCCTGAAAATCAATTAGAAGGTGAAAAGCTTCCTTATATTATCAGTATGAAAATTTCCTGATCAAATTCACAATGCAATCATAATCAATGCATGACACCTCACACACTTCAGTCAATACATAATTCAGTAGTTACATCTTCACCCTTTAAAAACAATATAGAAAGGAATTTGTATCTCAAAAGCAGAAATAATTTAATGGCTCAGTATTAGTCAAACACAATGTCTGAAGTCATTGGACTAAATAACCCATTATAGAAATAATCTAAATAAGGGCCAGGCATGACCAGAAAGCATTAATTTCACTTCAAGTATCTCTCCAGGTAATACAATGGTAATTGTCTCTTTCCTGCAACCTTGCTGAAAACTCTCCACAGAACCAGAAGGAAAATTTTGGCCTGCTGTTAAGCAGCAGAGGTGAATTAGTAAGCAACAATGGTGAAACACATTCTTTACCCCCATCTTCACCAGCACGAAAATCAAGGTTGATGCCAACTTAGGCTCACCATCAGTGAAAGGAGAATTTGTTATGTGAACTATTACAGGAACTTGGTCTCTATAAATTGATGGAACTGGACAATATCCACTTGAGGGTGTTCCAAGAGCTTGTTGACACAGCTGTGAGGTCAGTCTCCACAATCTTTCAGAAGCTGTGGAGATCAAAGGAAAACCCAGAAGACTGGAGGAAGGCTAATGTCACTCCCATCTATGAGAAGGGTTAAAGGATGATGCAGGAAATTATAAGCACATTACTCTTACTTTAGTCCCTGGCAAAGTTATGGAATGAACCTTCCTGGGAGCTGCCACAAGTCAGATGAAGCACAATTGGGAAAAGTCAGCATGGACTCACCAAGGGCAAATCGTGCATGACCAACCTGACTGCATTCCAGGACAAAGTAACTCCCTCAGTGGATGTGGGGCAAGCAGTGGACCTGCTCAATTTCACCACAGCTTTCTATATATTCTTTCTATAGGCTTTGCCACTGCCTACTCCTAGAGAACCTGATGTGTGATGGTCCGGACAAGTGCTCTGTGGGGTGGGTGGGAACTGGCTCTCAGGCAGCACCCAGAGGAGGTTGGTAAATAGGTCCTTTTCAAACTGGCAACCTGCCACAAGAGGGGTCACTCAGAGACCAATACTGAGCCTAAAGCTGTTCAGTGTCTTCATAAGTGATCTGGATGATGGGATCAAATGTACCCTGAGGAGATGTGATGATGACACCAAACTGAGTGGAACTGGACAATTTGGCAGGAGAGCCACCCTGCTGGAAGACATGGATTGACTGAAAGAATGGGCTAAAAAGAACCTTATAAAGTTTAATGAAGACAAATATAACATCTTGCACCTGGGAAAACAGGAACCAGGAATGCAGCACAGGCTGGGATCTACTGAGCTGGGGAGCAGCTCTGTGGAAAAGGACCTGGGCATCTTGAAGACAAGCAGCTCAACATGAGTGGAGAGTGTGCGGCTGTGGCAAACAAAGCCAACAGGATCCTGGATTGTATCAACAAGGACATCTCCAGCAGAGATAAAGAAGTCATTATTCCCCTCTACTCAGGGCTTGTCAAGCCACACCCAGAACAGTGTCTTCCATTTTGGTCCCTGCTGTGCAAAAAAGATGTGGACAGGCTGGAGAAAGTCCAGAGAAGGGCCACAAAGATGATGAAAGGATTGGGTAGCCTGTCAAATAAGGAAAGACTGAGAAAATTCAGCCTTGAGAAAAGAAGGATCAAGAAATACCTTATCCCCATGTTTCAGTATTTAAAGGGTGGCTACAAGGAAGATGGAGAGTCCCTTTTTACAAGGAGTCTTTTACCTGGAAAAGGTAAGGAGTAATGGGTACAAATTACTCTTGAGGAGAATCCAACTGGACACAAGACAAAAAATTTCACAATGAGCCAGCCATTGGACTCATGTTTCCAAGAAGAGGTGGATTCCCTAGCTCTGCACACTTAAGATTCAGCTGGTGAGTACTAGGCCATCTTGTCTAGATTGTGCTTTTACCAAGAAAGGTTGGACCAAATTATATGTTTTTCTTTTTTGCTATTATTTCTCTAAATCCCTCTTTGAAAAAGTACTTTGGGTTGTAAGTTTGTTGTACCAGCACATAAGAATCTCACAGAAATCTTACAAAATACTGAAGTACTGGTATGGAAGACCCACAATTGTTCTAGCAAACTAAACCCATTAGAAATAGACACTTTTCTTACACATATATCTGTATCTTCAGAAAACTGGTATTTGAGTTCGAGCATTTCCAGAAGCATTCATACATTAGCTCCAAAAGGTGACCATCCCTTGAACTACTCTTTTCTATGTCCAAACCTGCTTCAAATTCTTTGATCTGCACCATTTGCTTTAACTGAAGTGAAATCAGCCTCCGTTTAACAGAGTACATGGATGAAAGCATGCTAAGCTTTCAAGAGAGTCTTGATACCTTCCACTCTCTCCTTTATTTTTATTTTTTAAATTAAATAAACATCATGCCTTTGTGCAGTTTCTATCTTACAGCTTTTTCATTTTGTTTACTATTTTCAGCTACTTTTACTTCTCCAAATCTCCCTCAACAACTCCCTCCATTTTGCACCTTTTCTTAGTAGTGCACAAGCACAAAAGGAATCCCAGAAGATGTCATGCCTGAAGCAAAATAGCACTTCCATAAGTGCTTTTTCTGCTAATTCTTAGGTTTGACACTTGCAGAGAGAATGCCTACTACATTCTAAAGCAGAGAATCGTGCTTGCACAAAATTAGCGGAAGCCCAACTAGAGTTGTGACAAAAGGGAAGAGCTGCTCTTTTAACAAGTACAGTCATTTTGTGTGTTTGTGATAATCAAAAGACCCAATAATTATGTAACCGGTTTTTGCACAGACAGATGAAATCATGATCTAGTCTACAAAAGGATCTTTCCACAGGCAGATTGATATAACAATGGGAAAGCTCCTGTACAACTTCCCTTGTACAACACTACTGGGTTCTCTAAAAGTGACCATGCACAAACAGAAAAAACTGGTTTTCACCACGCAGTGCAGAATGCACAACACTGGCAAAAATCTACTTTGGCTCTAAAGCCAATAAGATGCAGAAAAAACTCCATACTGCCCTTGTAAGCCCAAAACTTGTGCTGCATAGTTGATCTGTTAAAGTATAAGAGGTAAATATGAAAGATAATACACAAGGTGAGATTCCTCTTTTCTTCTTCTTTTCTGTGGTGGCTACAATTGAAAAAAAAATAAAAAGGAAGAAAAAGCATCTACTTCATACCGACAGAAAATATGTTGGTGCCTAAAAAACCAGCTCATCTTAGTGAAAATATTACCCCTGTAACACTGGCAAGGTCAGCATCAGCTTGGCTTATTTGTTGCCTAAGTCCCTGTTGTGCATGTTCAAAAATGTTTTAAGTTGTTTTGTTCATAAAGCAGCAGAGTTCACTTTGTTGTACCAGATCACTCCTTTTTCTTTATATGCAGCTCCTCTCTCACTCCCTATCTTTAGGCTTCTTGGGATTCAAAAGAAACAAAGGAAGGAATGTGTTTTTCAAGATGAAACTCTGAATTCATTTTAAGTACTAAGATAAAATTCTACCTAAAATCTCTGTGCAAACAGTTCTCAGGCAGAAAAAAGGATGGCTCTCTTTCTTACTGAAGCCAGCCACTTGACAGTGATGTAGAAGATCTTTATCTTTCTTCCACAGAAGATGAAGATGCGAGTTCAAATCATTCTCTTGTGAAGACAAGAGGAGAAAATATAAGAAGTTGGCATAAAAATTAAAAGCACTTCTAAGGACAAGTCCTGTGGCAACAACCTAGACAGAAGGACACAACAAAATGCGAGTTCTCCAAGAGCTTTTTCGGTGTATGCTTTAATATAAAACTCTGAAAAATGATTGGCAAGATTAAAGGTTCCCTGACAAAAAGTATGTTCTTCAAGTCCACAAAACAAATGCACTCTGTTTCTCTCAGAGTATTCAAAAGCTTGGAGTAAGAATTTCCTTTGCAATAGTTTCTCCCTCAGAAAATCTTGTTTACTTTCTTCAATTCAATGTAATGAAATAAAAAGGCTGATTCTTCAAAAGCTATGAAAGGAACAAATGCCAACAGAGTGACTAAGAATACATAAAGCCAAACTACGCAAAAAGGTCAGATTGCTCTCCTCCTCTTCCTTTCTCTCCATCTTTTTGGTATAAGGCTGATGCAAACAGATTTAACTGCATTTGCTGTAAAGTTGTTTCTATAGATTAAGGAATCCTTTCCATCAATCTGGAGAAATAGATGAACCACAGGTAGACTATAAATTGAGTAAAAAAACTGGCTAAACAGCAGGACTCAAAGGCTTCTGACAAGTGGCAGAAAGTCCAGTGGGCAGCATTTACAAGAAACTGGTACTGGGACCAATTCTGTTTAACGTTTCTATTCATTAAAATGGATCCCAGGTGATGCAATGGAGTGTGCTGTCAAAAAGTTTAGAGGCAATTAAAAAAATAAAATTAAGGGCTGCAGTGGATACATTGCAACACAGAGAAACCTTAGCAGGCTGAAGAAATGGGCTGACAGAAATCTTGTGAAATCTTGTGAAATCCAGCAGAGGCAAATGCAAGTCTTACAGTGCAGTTTTGGGTACTGTGGCATTAAAATAATAAATGAATAAATAAATAAATAAAATTTAAAAGCAAAACAAAACAAACACCTCCCCCCTCCCAAAAAAAAAAAAAACCACAACCAAACAAAAACAAATATATAAGGTACTTGCAGCCTGGAACAAATTCAGTGGCACCAAGATAGACAGGGGGCCAAAGCACATGACATTCAACAAGTGGCTGAGGCAATAGGGTTTGTTTAGTCTTAAGCATGGAAGGATGGAGGCAGTTACTGCCTTCTTCGATTACCTCCCCCAAAGGATATAAAGAAGATGAAGCCACACTTTTTTGGACCTCTGCAGTAACAGAACAAGAAGCAATGGACACGAGTTCATATGCAGAAAATTTTGTACAGATATAAGGGAGAAAAACGAACCAAAAAACAGGTCAAACTGGAAACTGGAACAGTATTTGGAAACATACTTAGATACACATGGAGAAAAGAAGCAGACAAAGGGCTAAACCGGTCCAGCTGGACTCAACATGAGCAGGAAGACTAGATAATTTCTCTTCAACAATGAATTATTACATTATTCTGAATTAGTGATTAAAATTAATTTCTAACAATCTCAAATCATTAGTTGTATAAAAAAAGCTAGAAAATATCTAAAGAAGAAAAATAAAATAGAAGCAAGACTTGTTCAACTCATGCATCCTTCCCTGTACACAGAAAATTGTCAATCAGGAAAAAATAAAGGCATCTCTTTCCTACTAAAAGTTATTTGGTGATATGAACATCTTTCCCAGTTTCTTTGGGTTAGTCTGAGTATATAATAGGATATATGTTTGGAAAACATTCTTAGAGGTCACAGAAACAATCCACTTACTCCAAAGCAGAATCAATTTTAGCCAGGTTATTCCTGACAAATGTTCATCCAACTGTTCTTTAAAATCTGCAGTGTCAGAGCTTTCATTTCTTTCTCACAACAGTGAATTCTTTTGCTCAGCTAGCCCAAATCTTTTAGAAAAAAAAGACAATTACCTTGCTGTATTTTAAGCTTGTTATTAATGCATTGCTGCTTTACTCACAGTAAACACAGAAAGTTCATTCTCTTCTTTTAAACTACACATTTTTATATATTTTAACACTATTATCGTGTCTCCTTTTAGTCTTCATTTTTCTAAACTACACCATTTTCTTTGGCCTCTCCTCTTAAACTGTTTTAGAATGTCTAATCCTGACCATTTTCTCAGTATTCAGACATAATGCATCCGATAAAGTTCTGCTGGGATGCTGGGAAAGACCTGTTTATTTGGCTCCATAAACTAATGAAAATATCTGCCCCTTTGACTAACTATGAAATGTTTGCTCAAGATCCCGTGGAGTGGAATTTGTTGTACATTACTGCAAAGAGAGCTCACTGTGATGAAGAGCTATGGGGAGATCCGACACTGAATGACCGCAGTCGTTCTCAGCGCTTCTGCTCAGAACAAATGTAAACGACGCCTGTGCAGTGTTCCATGGCAAACTCATTAACAAATATCATTACTGGAAAGATTCTCCTCTCTGAGAAATGTCTGTGTATCCCAGCCAGAAACTGGCAGTAAAAACACTAGCACAGATATAAGTATTTTTTAAAATACACGTTTTTAAGACCACTTTACAACACTAAAAATGTCATTGTAAAAAAAAGTTCTCCTTGTAATGCTTAATATATTAACATCTTACCTCATACAGTTACTTTCTAATTATTACAGAGCCAAATATGCATCACATAGAGGCTAGCAAAGATTACATAGTCCAGGCAAGACATACTTCTTTTTAAGTGTATTATCCTATTTCAGAAAACTTGGAATCAAAGCAAGGCCAAACACAAAACTTTCTTCAGAGTAGACTGAATTTTGATCAATATTATGTGAATAATCTTTTAAAAGAAGTGGCATCCAAGAGGAATGACACTTGAACTCCAAGCTTGCTAGTTTTACATCCTGTATAAAATAGATATTCTCTTGATGACAAGAGAACCAGAAAGCCAAACAACAGTGGTACTAGAGCATTCTGACTCCAGACTCACAGCCACAGCACACAAAGGTGGACCAATAAAAGCAAACAATAAATAAAATAAAAACAAATAATTTGTAAAACCTCCTAGCCAATTCTAGAGGTCCTTTTAAGTATAAAGTCCCACATTAAGTAGAATCTGAACTTCAGCTCCCCACATGTTAAATCATACCATTTGGTTGTCTCATGGGGAAGATATGAAAATAAACACTGAAATACTCCAATTGTCAGAGAGATGGGAGTTGGATAAGTTCCCTCACTAAAACAAGAACATTAACAGCTCTCCTTTGCCTGGTGGTATTTCGATAGATACAACAAATGCTGTTGTATCTAAGAACTTCAAGGAATGCAAATAAGTACTAAAAATCAAGACTGCACCATTTGGGAAATGACATTACACGTAGCTAAAACACTTTTTCACATTTTGAAGAGCTGAAAAGTTGCATGTAGACAGCAGGTGCAGAAAAAGTCTTTTTACTTTATTTCCTCTCATCTAATGTGTACTCAGAACATATCTTCCTGTGCAGCTGGAGGCTTCATTACAGACAGGACACTCCGCAGCGTAGCCAGTGTTTATTGAATAACTTTTTTTTTTAAAGATGATTTTGGAATTTTTCCCAGAAAATACATCTGCCCCTAATACTTGCACCTTGGACTGTAAGACCAGCCATGGAGATAGTGAGGACAACTGCATTTATCAGCAATGAATAAACTGATCAGTCTTTTTCTGGATTAACAGTGGGAGATCCCAGACACAGTGAGAAGTATCTGTCTGCTGACTGACACATACAAGCTGGCACACTTTTGTGTCAAAAACGTACACAGCTGCATGCACACTAAAGCTGTTCCATCCATAAAGCACAATTGCCAGCCGCTTGTTTTTAGAAATGGGTAATAAGAGAGGGTCTCAACAAGGAAACAACTGCAGAGTGCAGTTAAAGAATATTTTTCATCCCCTTAAGTGCCTGTCTTTCTAAACTCTCCTGGATTGGCTATAATTTTCCTCTCCATCATGTTTTGGAAGAAGGACAGGTGACCCACTAAGAAAAACTCAGATTTATATTTCTCAAAATTATTGAGTTGCCAAACCCAAACTACACATTTTTAGGTACCAAGCATAGACTGGTTTTATCTGCTTGTCAGTCATTACTAGCAGATGTCTGGACAAATTGCCTAGTGTGTTTTAGTTCTAGGTTGTCTCCAAATACTCTGACTAATAGCTGGTAGAAGAGAAAGAACACAATCCAAAGCTATGATGAATTATATTTATCCATACAGCATTATCAGCCATCAGCTGCCAGTATGAAGGGAGCTTTATTTTAAGATCTTCCAACTTGCCTGTCCAAACTCTCTCAAATCATCTCAGCCATCACAATAAACTTTACTCAAGGCATCAGTCTCAGCTTATGGAGCAGAACTAAATCCCAGAGTGAATAGAAACTTGGGTAGATTGGTGTTGGGCTTGCTCAGTTACAAATAGTCACAACTGACAACGAAAGAAACATATTGAAGGGTTTTTTCCTAAATATACAGTAAAGGGTGCAAACTGAAGTCAGGAAAACCACTGGGCCATTTGGATGAGGAAAGGAGTTCAACAGCTGTTTCTACAGATTCCCACACAGAGACAAGTTGTGCCAGTCAAGACAGTGTCAATATTTAATTAACACATTATCACTTTTTATTATTATTTATCAGTCAAGTAAGCACCTAGCTAGAAAAAAAAATGTGAAGTCATGTTGAACTTTGAACTTTTTTTTTAAGTCAGATTCACCGAGTGATCATAGAGAGGCAAGAAGTTGATTTCAAACGAAACCTGAAATTGCACATACACACTTGCAAGTACTGAGTGCTCAAACATCCTTGCCAGAATTACCTGTGGTGACCCTGAAGACAAGTAACGTCAGCTGAGTGCTCTTCAAAGCTCCAGCATTCTTTTTTGTGTCAACAGTGCTGCACAGTTGTTGCAGCCCTTCTCTCTCTTAACAAACAAGTACCACGTTAAGTTGTGTCACCGCCACTGGTGTGCCCCAGCACCATCAGTGTGCTAGTTAATGCTTACTCTTACAGTCACCTAGATTCCTTTTGGATTTCCCCTTCCTGCTGTCATTCTCATGACCTGAGATAAATATACGCATGCATGCATCATTCTTACACTTTTTTTTAAGTCGTCAGCTCTGCTGTTTCTTCTTTTAAACACTCATACTTCATGCACACAAATGCAAGATTCCACTTACAGCCTGCTACAACATCTCAAACGTGAAATCAGGTTCATTTGTGCAAAAAACATACTGTCTGTATCTTCTGTATCCCAGAAGTCAAGATATCAGCAGATGATGAGAATCACAGAAATAGGACCTAAGTCTGCTTCAATCTGAAAATCTCATAGTTCCAAACTAAAATAACTAATCAAGAAAAAAGAGAGAACACTCAAAGGCCCAGAAACAGTGGAATACTGTCAGAGTGGCACACTTTTTTCTTTCCTTAACAAAACAAACAGAATCACAACACAAATGCTCTGAAACTGGAAGACAGAGCTTTCTGAGTGCTTATGCAGCCCCAGGAATCCTCAAAAATGTACAAAATAAAACACATCTTAGCACTCATGGCAAATTAATTAAAAAGTTTTTCTCACATCAGAATAAATAAAATCTTATATTCACTACACAAAAGCAAGTCAAATATGCAGCAACATCACTGTCATGTACAACTTTCTGTCCAAACATGAGGTAATAAAAATTCAACATGTCCAATGATTTCCACAGGCTTTTTAAGTGAGAATCAAAATAGCCCATACATCACTAATCATTACATTACTTTAATAAATTAGAACCTACATACTTTAACATAAAATTTTATAGAACATGATACTAAATGGTAAAACGAATGCAGAGTACAATTAGCACATTTTCTAAGTAATTTAAATTCATTTACCTGTAAAGTAGGTATTGGTGGGGAGAGTGGAACTCTCAAATCTGTAATATCCATTTCCTGGGAAACGAATCCCTTTTGTTACTTCTATATTCATTGTACCTAAAGATGAATCCATCCTTTCCACCTGGTAGATGGGAGAAGGCCCATTAAGCTCTTCAGGTTCATTCCAAATTACCTTTACTGTTGTGCTGTTTATTCCTTCAACACGAGGGGCACTAAGTTTTCTTGGAGCTGTGGATAAAAAAAAGTGATCTAGGTATCATTGTCCATAACACTTGGGGAATTATTTATTGCACATAACATAATCTTTGCAAAACATCCTGTTTCATTTTCTGATTTTAAGAATAAACACAGATATCCATAGAAGCTTAACTACGAGAGAAAAAAAAAACCTCAAAAAATATTCTTAATCTTTATGAGAAACTTACTTTCAGTTGCACAAGAAATACTTTATTTGTTTCTTCAGGCTTTAGACAAATGTCTCTATAATTACATCTAAAATATTTTTGTTCATAATTTTTGAGAATATTAATCAACATCTTTATAAAATTATATTTGGATTCCTTCCTTCCTTGACGGACCTCTCATGCCAAACTCCCTGTAAATGTGTATCTGTATGACTCGCACAAGTGGATGTGAGCGAAAAACCAAAGGAAAATTTGAACAGTTATAAGTCTTGCTACATCTCAGTATGGCACATGATAATGGGGGTGTTTTGTCACTGGACTTATCCTCACGAAGAGGAGCAGAACAACTCTCTCTCAACAGTCCTGCAGGCCCATCGAGTTGTCCTCGTGATTTGCACACCAGACAGCAGCTTGTGTTCACATAATTACACACTTCAAAAAAATTACCCTCTCTAATTTTTCTCCACCAATTCTGGTGCACACCAGGACTCCAAACAAGACTGCTTCCACAAAGGCGGCAGCATAAGATAGTTTTACATTATAGGATGATCCTCCTACTGCTAAACCCAATACTTTGATATTCTTTTAAACACTTTGATAGCATTAGCTACTCTATAGCTGAGTTATTAACTAAACTTATTCCATTTTTTAATAAAATACTGTGCAGTAAGCCACTGGAGGGCAGCATGATCTGTTTGGATAATGACATGATGGTCCTACAGGTGGAAAGAAATGGACCATCACTGAAACAACAGAAGATGTCATCTGGAGAAGTACGAGAACGCTTTGCTATGTACAGAATCTATATACATCTTCTCTTGCTTTTTTTCTCACACTTCTTTCCCTGATAAAGAGAAGGATTTAACAACAAGAAATTCATTTGTGCCCAGGAAGCGAAATACAATGACAACTTGTAAAAATTACTTGCTCCCATAATGACACAGTAAAGAGCAATAAATGCCCTTCAAGAACAATAAAACCTGAATTAAAACAGGGGCCTTCAAAATCTGACATATTACTTCACAGCCCAGCATTGTACATAGCATGAGTTCTTTAGAGAAGGAGAGATTGCTTGATTTAAAATGAATTAATAACATCCTTTTAAACATTCCTGCATTTCCAAGATCATTTACACATTTTCATTTTTCCTATTTGCCAGTAGTATATTACTTTATTTTTTTTCTTTTTCTTTGTCCCCCACACCCCATAACTTGATAGATATTCTTCTTGGAGAAAGCAGGGAGTGGGGGAACTGGGAAACTGCCAAAGGCACTATGTGCTGTAAATTCCTGCTTAGGTATCATTTATGATTTCACAATCTAATTAGTATCTCACGCGATGGTAGAAATTTACAATGTCAAAATTGAAGTAATGCAGTGTGAGGTCATAAGCTTTCCTGCATAAGTAGGGCATAGCACTAATGAATTGTGGTATTAATGCACAACTTTAAATAGAAAACATGGCTTAACAATCAAAACTTCACCTCTGAAGGAACCAGTCTACGTCAGCATTTTAAATGCGAACCGAAGAGGTTGAGCCCTCCAGTTCAGATTACTGATGGCAAAACAGAAATGCTAAAATTCATTTTTTTAAAAATGCATACGGCTGACTAGCACTCATGACAATAACTACATCTTCCTGTAAAGTCTAGTATTAATAAACGGCAGTTACTTGGACCATAATTATGGCATCTCTGATACCCAAACTTGAAGCTTTTATGGGGCTTATGCAATTAACTACTTAAATGCATCGTAACACTTGCTTCTCTGACAGGGAAGTATTGATTTTTTAATCATTTTCAAGTCTCCTCTAGCACAAATAAATGTACTACAGTTACAGTTAATGCACTGTGTACACGCATTAAACACTGGCATGACACAATTTATTATTTTGTGATATATGGAACACAAGACTACTCTTTCAGAAAGTAACATCCTTGCTATAGCGTTTAAACTACAGTCTCCTTGATTTTTGAGAATTCTTGTGCATCAAGACAGCAGCAAACTGTACAGAATAGGTTACGTAAGTATTTAAAAACAAAAATAACAAAAAAGCCAAATGGAAAACCCAACAGCACACAAAACCAGAAGGTCTTGAAATAAATCTGTAGCACTAGCCCAGCAGGGTACTAAATGCTGAAATTAAAAACATTCAACACTAAAAGATACAGTATATATCTTCCTAAAGGTGTCACTGTGGTACCTGTAGCTACTTTCTGAAAGGTGAATTAAGTATAATTTTACCTATTTTATTTTTTTTAGTCATGTTCTGTTAAGACACATCTGTCAAAATAATGAGCGCACTGCATTTTAGTGGATTCAAAGTCACATTTTTGTGTATTTTAATTATGTAGTTTTAATGTCTTGCTATGTAATACATATTTAATATATTATAAGGCTAAAACAGTATTTAAAAACCCATGATTGCTGCATGCCATTGTGTAGCAGAGGGCACAGGAAAGACCAGTCAAGACAGATGGTCCATACAGCTTATGTTGAAGTCATATATCTAAATATAGATGTTGCTACACAGGTCATTACAAATAAGCCTTTCCCATGTGTTTATGCACACACATGTAGAGAAAAATGAATCTGGTAAGTAAAGAGCAGTTAATTTTGTTTTGTTTGAAATAATATCATTTTAGTTTAAGGCTCAAAGACAGATGCCAGCATTTCGCTCTGAACAGATGGTAATTCCATCTAATAGTGCATCTCTGTATTAGTAAGGTCTGTTGTGTATACAAACAGTAATAAACACTAGGTAAGGATCAAAATAAATTTTAATTGTTGACATTAAATTCTGGCAGCCATGGTTCTAAGGATACAATACTCCTTTCTCAAGTCTGTCAGGTTTACTAATACAACTGCTAAAGCTTTTCCATACTGTGCCAGATTCTTGTCCCAGGAATAACATATTTACACTGTGGCTAAATTTTACAGGTTTACATATGTTTGAGTAACTTCTGCTCAGCTTACTGTAGGGTAGGTATCTGTATACACTTCCACTGAAACCCTCAAGTAGACACTGAATGGTTCAGGAAGGTAACAGCAACAAAAAGTATACAGTTCTTACTTAACTGTTGAATCCCTAATGCATAGGTACAAAATAAAAGAGGAAAAAATGCCAGATTCAAGGACAAAAACTTACAGAAAATATATTTTTCTTTTCATATTGGAGTTTACCTTGCAGGTAAAATTGCACACCTCACTATAGGTCATGCATTTCATTTTTGATTCCAGTAACTAGTCCAAAGGACCTCAAGACTGCCATTGCATTTCAGGGATGTTCTCTTTTTCTGCACTTCACAATGGTATCAGTCATTTCAACACCAAACGAGTCAAACAATCATACTTACATCTTCTGACAATATTTTGAGTTTCAAGAGATTCTTTAGAATCCATTTGGGACTCCTTCCCAAAAAAAAGAAAAAAACTCACCCACAATGGACATCAAAAGAAAATTTAGTAACATGGATATGCTGCAATCATATTTATTTTAAAATAGATGTAATCCACTATATTTTTTTAAAATCATGAAAAATATATTGCTTCCACCATATGGGACAACCAACAACTCACCAACCAATTTAAGATGCAGCATATTGAGCTGACCATATGTTACAGTGCTGTTGAATGGCTGAGTGATTCATGCCCGTCACATTCTAGTATATCAATTAAAGCTCCTTGAAGTCTGCATGATTTGTGTCTCTGTTATTAAACCCTGCTAATTCATCCCACTTACACATCTGTTATAAATCTCTAGGAGTGCTGCATGATTCATGGCAATCTGTGAGCATGGTACAGCAAATTCTTCTCCTTGTAATTAACAGTAAATTGTTTTACTGCCATGCAATGAATTTTTCAGTTATATTGCAAATGAACTCCTAAATGCACGGTTCTTTCCTAAGAACTGACTTATATTATTAGGCAATTAAAAAGTATTGCTTTGAACCAAAAGCTTTTAATCAAGAGGAATGCAACTTAAACATAGCTTAAAAATATTGCAAATTTGACGGAGAGGAAAAAGAACAAACTAAGCTGTTTTGAGCTATTTTATGACATAATACGTGGTTGGTAGAGAAGAAGAAACAAATCACTTTTAATTCCCTACCGATTCCCTGAAACTCAAAGAGAAATTTAACTACAGCTTGAACACTTGGCGAGACAAGTTTGAGCAGATTTTATTTATCTCAGAAGTTACTTAAGTCATCTGTCATTATGAAATTTCTCAGATTACTCTACACTTTTCTATTTGTAAAACAGTGTCTTTATTCTGGGAATAAATAACTGGATAATTAGCCAAGCTGAATCATCAGAGGATTCCAGTGCTGCTCAAGTGTTCTTGTCAAAGGTGAAGCAAATTCATTTCAGCTTTGCCTCTGTAGCTTTCTGAAGAGGCTTTGATTTTTTTTCCTGCTACATTCTTGGCAGCAGCCTCAAATTCATGAGTCCATACATCAAGTCAGTAGTTTAACAACAAATGAAATTAAATTCAAAGAAGGGAAACTAATTGAAGGACAGCAACAAAAGTGTTTGGTAATGTGCTTTTTAATATGGCATGCCAC
This sequence comes from Irena cyanogastra, assembly GCA_013397155.1. Taxonomy (NCBI): domain Eukaryota; kingdom Metazoa; phylum Chordata; class Aves; order Passeriformes; family Irenidae; genus Irena; species Irena cyanogastra. Next base: position 183,970 of record VWZV01006933.1, on the reverse strand, counting down.
ATTTGCATGATAATTTTTCCTTTTTAGCATGGAGCAGAAAGTGACTAGCTTAATGAGGGATTATTCAAGACAGGAATGAACAAAATGCATTCATAACTAAGAACAAAGATTGTATTATGAAATGGAAACAGGCAACTGCCGAGAAGTAACTGGATGATTGGTTTATGCATTATGAATAAAAAGGTAGAAAAATATTTATATTGGTATTCACTAATGACTATATATACAAGATTGTTGTAATTAAAATTAGAAATTAACATATTAAGAGTGCTTGTTTCATCACTTTGGGTCCTATTCACAATGAAGAGACTTATGTACATGCATGCAAAACAATCTGTGTTTCCAGGCCAGCAGCAAATGGCCCTTGTATTTCTCTTCTGTAACAAAGGAAACTATATATTTCTTACTACCTGTTTAATGGGTATTGGTGATTTTAAAATTGAGCCATAGCCTTTTGTGGAAAAGCCAGTTATGACAGACATAAACAAATGAGGCTTTTCAAAAAGGTCTGCACCAGACCTTATTCATGAGTGGAAAAAATGGGAAAAAATGGACAAACTACTCAGATTAAAAGGGTAATCAAAAATAAAACAAGGAGTGTAAGACAGCCCTGAATTACCCCAGCAAACTCAGAGGCAACTCCAAAGCCCCAAATACAACTGATTGAGAAGTCTGCCAAGGAGCCAGATGCAGCTGGTTCTGGAAGAATACCTCCTACAAATTAGCTTCTGAACCCTGTAATTGCCATCAAAAGCAAAAGATTAGGAATACAATGTGCTGGCTAAATGGCAGCAATCACAAATCAAATACTTAGCTATGTCTTAAAAAGTGCTTTTTAAACTAATTTAAAAAAAAAATTAAGGGCAAAGGAAAGGCGAACTTAATTACAAGAAATAAGCTTAGTCACACAGCAGCTAATGAAACATAGCTGTATAGACTGTTTAAGGCAACCTTTGACTATATGATTTGAGATCAGTAGCGTAAGCAATTGTACTGGTCCAAGCATTCACATGGCTAATTTCATCCTGCTGAAATGACAGAAAATGATGGGAATAAAATGGCATTCCTCTGCCTCACTGAAAAATTTTGAAAACATCCATGTTTTGCATTGGTAATTCATAATTTCATGCAGACACATTATCACAAAAAGAAAATTTCAAATGTCCAGGTCTGTCACTGGTACCAGCTAGTAGAGTTCTATAGGTACCAGTTCAGAATCCTACAGGAGAGAAAACCATGCAACAAAAAGCCCTTTTGAAATTAAAAAAACAAATTGCCTGAGACCTAGTAAAAACAACAGGCTGAATGCCATTCTCAAAAATAAATAGAAAGTTGAACACAGCAGAATCCAGAGAGAAGAATAAAGTAAAATTTTGCTGTATGTATTGAGTTGAAAAATGTATAATTACTGTCCAATATCGCTCTCAGTTACATACATGCAGATCCACTTGATGATCTTGAGATAACAGACAAAAACAAAGCTCAAATTTCAAATTTTCAAATAAAGTATCAACAATAAACTTTTTCCTCATCTATCAGCCAAGGATTCCAGTAGCATGAGCACAATATTGTGGTACATAAAAGTATTTGAAATACCACAAGGTCTGTGGAAGCTGCAGCACCTTAATTTACCATTTAAAAAACTGATTAAAAAGTATAAAACACTTCTTAATTAATTGCATATTTAAAAGTCTGCTATTTATGTATTTGTATCTGAACAGACCAAATTGAGGTTCTCTTTCTGTCCAGTCACCTTCTCTTTGAGTAACAGGAATGTGTAATTCTCTTCTATTACCTTCCTATGCTTGTTTTGATCTTTCATCCCAATACTGCATTTACACTAACGTTGATCTTCCAATACTTTTTACCATTCTTGTGGTATCACACATAACTGTTCTTTTATTTAGCTCACCCTCCTAGCTTCATATGCATATGTAACACTCGGCCTTTTTATAAAATAACTCCAATCTTAGCAGTTTTACTTTGTTTTCCCCTGCTCTCTCCTCCCATTCTTCTGATTTATCTTCTTTATTAGCATTTACAAACATTGTGAGTGTATGTATTGGTGAGAAGGAGTGATTCTGCCAGTCTGATAGACACAAGGACATATGGCCAATTTGAGTTTTCTTTCACTCTACTCCTGCAAAGCTATATATGAGACATCCCCAGTACAGATGCCTATATTGAACCAAGGTAGAATGAATCAACTCATTAAGTTTGCTTCTGGATTTTTACCAGTCATACTCCAAGTGACTTCTCACTGAAAAATCAGCAGACTCTTCCTGATGCTTCTGCCCCCTTGGGTGCTGTCCTTAAATTCTGCTCCTGCATGAAGTAGTCTCTTTTCTTTGTCTTTTCAATCTTATCTCAAAACCCCCTACTTTTCTTCCTCAATAATTTTGTTTCTAGTGATTTCATGCCCTTGTTCCTGCCTCTGTTTTCATTTTCTGTCTTACAATGTATTAAGAAAAAAAAAAAAAAACACCGAACAAAAAAAGAAAACCACAAGTTTTCAGAGAAAAAGATTAGGTTTTAAAGAGTATCTTTTTTATAACTAGGCCTCAAATTACCCTAATGGATCTGAACAAAGCTTAAAAATTACTTGAGATTTCTAGTGGCAGATTTTAGAAGCCATTGGCAATTTCAAAAAGAAGGCCCTTACTATTACACATCTGTTGGACATGCCAAAATCACAGCCATCAAGATACCCATTGATTAAAATGGTCCATGTGATAAACCTGTATACTCCATACATAGAGGGGCAGGGGATGTGGCTTTCCATTATCGTTCTCCTCCTCCTCCTGAGGATCACAGGAGAAGAATTAGTCCAATTTAATATAACCTCTAGCCCAACTTGAAACACAATTCAAAGCTCCTGGATTTTGTTACGATGCAAAGGGACCATCATGCTGGAACACATTTCAGTCAAGACTTCGTCCAAAAAGCTGCCTTTGCCAGGGCATGGAGGGGGACTGGCATCCAGCCAGGAAAGCTGTCTTTTTGCCAGGGAGACATTCCTCCATAAAAAAGAACTCCTCAACGGTCCTAAAAAGACAATTTTAATTTCATTTTGCACGTCTCAATGACAAAAAAAGAAAGAACAGAAATGGATTATGACTTCATTATCTATTTTTACAAATGCTGGGGATTGATTTTCCCAATTTTGTTTCAAGTTTTAACTCCCTTCGATTGTCATCGCAGAAGCAGTGCTTCTTTTAAATTGTCTTTGGAAACACAGTTTTACAGAACTTCATGGAATGAAACGTACACACACACAAAAACAAAAAAAACCCTCACATAAACAAACAAAAAAAAACACACACAAAAAAACCCCCCTGCATGGATAGGATGAAACAACGATCTCCAGGAACAAAAAATGTGACTTGTGGAAGACACATGCAAATTGCACGCAAAATAAAGGTTTTTCATTTTTTAGTTTGCCAAAATTTAACACATTGCAATAACATGCTTTAAATACATAAAAGGAACACAATACAGCACTGATTCTTTTCTTTCAAGTGTTACAACAGTAAGAAGGAAAAGGCTTCACTGCAAAACAGCTAATAAATGGGGACATGCCTGCTATGCTATTTTGTATTCTCCTGTCTTCTCTAATGTGATAGGTCTCTGAGTATTAACACAACCAGGGAGGAGATGGTCATAAACAAGCTGTCAAGCATAACTAAGCTATTGTTCCTGAATCTTTTAATAAATGTATAAATGCAAAGTTGGATCATTTGTAGTAATAAGGTGTGCTGTTTAGGCAATATTTGTCTCCATAGTTATCAGCACCGACTGGAACACCGTTCCTCATGGCTGTGTGGAATGGGATAAAGTCATACAAGTAGGAGGCTCTGTATATAGCCAGCCTTCCACTTGAAAAAAAAAAATAGGAAGGCTATGAAATTAATAGACATGAAGAACTGAGGACAGACTAGAGGCAATATCCCAACACCTTAAATTTCACTTCAGCAGAAAATTCCCCATGTTTTCCTACGTGAGATGAAATTACATGAGAGAGGTAATTACAAAGATTATCATCACAACATACACATGACAACATCACTAATTGTTTAATGTTTTTAGTTCTAATTGCTTAACATTTTTAGTTAAGTATTTTAGCTAATATTGTGAAATTAATTAACGTGTTTTAAATATCTATACAAAAGGAAATCACAATGTTAAATGGTGAGCTCTCCTCAGATAACCACCAGAATGTGTGATAGCATGGGTTTGAGCTTGTATTTATAGTATTAAAGAACCATATTGACTACCTCATTCCATGAGTAAATGGACTTGTAAATCTGATATTCCTAAAAATTTCTCTCTTAAAACCTCTTGAACCCCTGATTTCCAAGCAGCGAGTTTATGCCAGTTCTTTATTCAAAGTAAATACAGGCTTTCTCCATCTCTGTCTGGACTGGTGTGTATTTTCCCCTAAATTTGTAGGGAGTACCTTTGAAATCCATGACAGTGCTACTGAAATTAACTTGAAGAGTGGAAATATATTAAGGCGCACAGGAACATATATGCAATTTCTTTAGCACTGTTCCCACAGATATGTAGATACGTATCTACAAAGTAAAATCTCAAATCTCGGAGGCTAAATAAACGCATTCTCAAAAAAGCAGACCTAAAGCATGTAGGTTGCTTCTGATATAGATACACAAATACACTATGTACTTATGTTACTCTTAAAGCCATGTAACTCCTCCTGCATGTGTTAAGCAAGGCATTGGCAGAGCTGGAGCATCTTACATTTCTTGTTATGCAAACACACACTGAAAACCCACAACAACAAATTAACAACTTCTTAGTATCCTGAATGAATGAGTGGATGTAGCCACATTTATGTGTCTTCAGCGTTCAAACAAACACAAATAAAAACCATACATATCATAACTTGCAACTGAGAGAGCAGTACACAAATCCTACTGCCACAGCAGAGTACCTTAAACCTCCAGTGAAAACATTTTGGGTTTAATCTGTCAAAACAAACAAATAATAATCAAGCAAGTCACTTTATATTAATACAACACCTACCCCTGCCACTGTGCATCAAACTAGGACCATCATCGTGGTATTCATTAGTAAACCATGCGTCAGCTTTGCACTTTGCTACAGATTGTTTCCTTACCAGCTGCCAAGGTTTGCCCCATGCCTGGCTCACTGGTTACACAGCCAATTTGATTGCAGAGAGTAACAGTAAAGTTGTACGTCCTGTAAGGTTTTAATCCCATTGCTATGTAGGAGAGCTCGTGAGCCTCGGCTATATGCAAAACCTGCAAAGCAAACAGATTGGAAGACAATGGTTGGTTAATAATATTTTCATTCCTGTCATTTGATGACATGATCACTAATAAGAAACTGAACCTGTCTCTGAACTTGCAGGTTCCTTTACTCAGACATGAGAAAGCCTGAAGAGACCAACTGTGGGAGAGGATTATTTTGGAGAGTCTGAACAAGCTGGGATAATACTTCCCCATCACACTGTTTTATGAGGTAATAAGCCAGTTCCTGAGTGGATAAATGAGGAAACAAAGTTATTGCCTCATAAAACTGTGTGGTGGTGCAGTTATCACTACAAACAGTGCAACGACAATTGAGACGACAAAAATGATACTATTAAGTTGTGAAATCTGACCACCATTGAAGGAGTGACATGATCACCAGGCATTAGGAGGAAGGGGAATAACAAATACCTACAAATATTTGCATCTGATTTACTTTAACATCAGTATAAGCTATCAGTGGGAGGGGAACTGAATAAACTGTAGCATTTTAGGTATCTTTGTTATCAGATTTTTTTTGCATGAAGCCTCTTGCAAGCCAGTGACCAGAAGCAATCAGCATTTACGTATTGTTACAACAGCCCTGAGAACAGTAGTATCCCCAGCTGATAAGCAAATAAACTGAGGCCCGTCTGTAGTAATACCAAAAGAAAAAATCAGCTCTCAATAAGAAGTATAATATGACAGCACCAGATCCATTCCCATATTCTGATTATGTATCATGTTTCTGTTCATTCCTAAGCTTTCACCTTACTACTAATACCATATTTGTTTGCAAAACCCAGTCACTGAAACATTACAACAGTATTTTAGTCACATATTTTGACTTTTTAAATCTGTTTCTTTCCAGTATTTTAGGTTTCCCCACTTCAAAACTCATCCAGACACGTAGCTTCTTAAGGAAAATGTAGATACCCATTACACAATATGACTTTAAGCATATTAGCAAGTACAGCAACAATATAGAACCAATATATCAGTATATACAAATATCAAGGTAATTTAAATGTTGTTGCACAAACTCATCTCTCCTAATTTTGAATCTCACCTGCTACTGAAAACAAGTCAGACCAGAAAGACAACTTAAAATGCAGAAGTAGTCTACAGCATTACATCAAACCTGATCAGAGAACACACAACGTACCAGGGAAAAAATTCATCACAACACCTCAGAAGACATCAGGTTTTATCAATTTTATTATTACCAGTTAGGAAACACTTAATGTAACTAACAATAATACCTGGGAAAATGGTGGCAAGGACCTTTGTTCAGTCATCAAACTGATGCTATACCCCATCACTTCTCCTCTTGATACATTATCTTCAGGTTTTTCCCATGACACATTAAGGGAATATGGTGAAAGAGGGAATACTGATGGAGATGGCATGAATGCTGGGGCTGAAATAAAATTAAATTAAAAATATTCATAAAATAAGTGAGCAATATGTATAATGCAAGCTTCCTCATTGTAATTGTAAAACACCACTTCAGATAATAATTTCTTTTCCCTTTCTAACCTTATTTTCAAGTCTAGCTGGAATTTTCACCTTATTTTGGTAGGTACTTCACCATCATTCTCCTGTTTTCTACTCTGGCTGTGAATGCAGATTAAAACTCTGCCTATGTCTTCAAAGAAATACTAATCAACACTACAGTCCTATCCCCTGTAGCAGGTAGGAAAAGTACATACAAATGAAAAGGCCTTGAAGAAAAACTTCATGCAACATAGGAAAAAACTGATAAAAGCAAAAAGTGTTCAATACTTCAGCATCTTAAAAGCAATTCTGTTTGCTAGGCCAGTTTGAAATTAATGTCTCTCACTTCTTACAAAACAGTTCCCCTGTCTTCCATAGTAAATCTGTAAAAGGATTGTTTGCACTGCAGTTAAATCCCCACCTGATTCCTCTGTAATAATACGATACCAACTCACAGCACTTCTGCTACGTACAAACAACTGCACTAATGGACCTCTTCCCAAATACAATTTAACACTTTTAGAACATATAGTATTTAGGAACAGATAAGCAAAAAGGCTCATTTTGAAGGAGGAATTAGTTTAGCCTGCTTTTTTGCTGGAGCAAATGACTGAGAACATGATTTTCAAGCTAACACTAAACAAAAGCATAAGTAATGTGAGAGATATGTTTAATTGTTAACCATAGGCTTTCATCAGTCTGAAAACCATAGATTTCTACTGAAAGCATTGAAATAAATTGCTGATATTTCAAATAATATGTCAAGTGGCAAAGCCTTTTTGAAAATCTGAAAAGAAGGGTCATAATACGAGAGGTTGTGAACTGGTTACACTTTGATAAAAAGGGGCCATATTACAACACTTGGCCTCTACAAAAGCCTATGAAGAGTTGTAAGGAGTTGAAGAGCACAGCTGGCTGTCTCAAGCACAAAAGACTTTGCCATGAGATAAGCACACAATGGAGGGACAGGATGGTGTTAACTCCAGGCCTGGTGCACACAAGATCCACTTTGCTCATTCTGGTTAAACGTGCCCAGACAAAAATTCCCGCTTCGGTAAACTGTGTGAAGAGGCAACTGCTCACACAGACATCACCTGTCAAACAAAGATCATTCCAAGTCTTGCAACAGACGGCTTTTGCAAACACCAAGAACCACTGAAGGTCCCCTGAACGTGCTTCTCTGGATATCTGGAACCTGGACTGTAAGATAAACCACCACAGCAAGAACTTGAGATAAGATGAAGATGGTACTATTGTCCAGATGTTATCTAAGATCCAGCTGGAGGTTAAAAGATCTTGGGAAGAAGAATGTGTCTACTGATAGTGGACACAAAGAATGCAAGATTTATGGGCTACTACAAAAGCCAACTTGGCAATTGCGCTGAAATTAGCTCTGACTTGGTAAAACGTAATTCCATCAGGGGAGATCATGACCACCGACTCACAGCCCATCAACCCAAGAAACCCACTGACTCAAAAAAAGAGAAGGACTGAGCATGCAGACTAATTAGCATTAAAAGCAAGGGAATCATTCAATCAATAGAATAAGAGAACTGTGTAGCCAATGAGCATTCTTTTACTTGCTAAAATATATAAATACTGAAAAATTTTGAATGACGTCAGAATCACCACTGAGAAGATCACAGTGAAGAAGAACCAACAGGACACTGCTGGATCCATGGGTGGTAACTATCTTCTGTTGATCACTCTCTCTCCACCTTTCTTTCTATCTCTACACCTCACATTTATTGTTAAATAAAATCTGTGTTATTGACTTTGGCATATGGTCTCATTTGAACTTTAATTCGGATAGAGGCATCTCTCACTAATGGGGTCTCAGCAGAAGCTTCAAGCATTACACTCCTGAAAAGGCAATCCTCTCAAAGTCTTCAAATTAAAACACTGCTTGGTATATTTTGCAATCTTGTAGTTTAAATGCATGGTTAATTGACATGAACTATTTTCCTCAACAACATGATATTACGGTGAAGAAAATGCTTTTGCTTTTCATGCTCAGTTCTGAGATAATCTGACCTATCTTTAATTAGTTAAAAATGTGAATTTATCCCTAGCTAACCATCACCAGACACTTTTATTGAAAATTAAGAATACATGCTAATCTACATTTTTCTTTCATTGCTGTCAAATAAATTCAAACCAGTGCTTACCAGCCTCTCCTGTTCGTCCTGATGTCCAGTCTGAAGATATGCTACCTGCCATGTTTACCGCTAGCACATAAAATTCATACTCTGTGAATGGTTCCAGATCAATGACTGTGGTACTGGTCTGTGGTGGAGCCAAGGCATTTTCATTCTGAGATTCCACAACTGGTTGAGGACTGAGCCATCCACTGCTTTGGAAAATACGAATTTCAGGAGGAAGAAAGTTCCCAGCTGACTTTAATTTTTTTCTCATGTAAAGTTCATATCTTATAATTATACCTAGAGGCAAAGGCCAGAAAAATTAGAGAATTTAAAAGAAATCTAGAGTTCTCCTAAAACACCAATATTTTTTTACTTTTTTTAATTTTTTTTATGACAAAGAGAACTTTTGAGTGACATTTTGATGATTTTAATGCCAACATTTTAAAACTTATTACTGGATAGGAGATACACGTACATCAGTTTCATATCAATGCAAACTTACTATATACACAGGAAGGCCTCACCACTCCAGAGTAAAAAAAAAGCAATCAATGTTGTGGTATGAAGCAACACATGACTTAGGTTGGATCGTGAAAGCAATTTAACTCTTAAGATCATAAGAAATCTTACCTGCAAAGCAAGAAAATAACGGCCATAAAATTTATACATTTGGGTCTGTATTCATGCACAAAACTGGAGAGGTTGCTTGGGAGAAAGAGCATTTCTCTTTGTCTTTGGAGAGAACAGGAAATCTGACCAGACATTGAGGCAAATATGAGAATATTGCTTAAATCTCCTTGTGCTGGCCATCAGATGCATGTCATGGCTATGGACTATGAAGAGTGTATGACACAGGTTGAGGTGCCAATAGTAAATATCATGACCTGCATTGTAGGAACTGCACCTCTAAATACATAGTTATTCTTGTGTGCGCATTCTTCCTATCCAATCTGGAAATAGCTGGAAAATAAGATGCTCAAAGGGAAAGCTGAGCTCCCCAAAGACAGATGTCCCATTCTGTGAACAGATAAAAATGTTTGTTTTCACATGCACAAATACTTGTGCACGTTAGTTCAAGTTCACAAAACTCCATTGCTCATATATTAAAAGATACTTTTACCAATAAAATCTGTGGTATCACAGAAGTATATTACAACAGCTGTGTTCTCAGTTTCAAAAACCTAAAATATTATTACACAAGTTAGACCAGCAACTCTTGGCAATCACCTAATCCCTAACAAAGTTATACTGGTAATAGAATTGGCTACTGCATGTGACGGATGGTTTCAAAAACAGACCTTTCTGTTAATTCTTAGATTTTTTTCCATAACTGTTATCTGCTTATTTATTTTTTGTCAGGCAGTACTACCACATCTGTCTGAACTAAGCAATCTGGCAAATTAGGAAAAAATTGATTTCACTCTAAATGTTTGATTATAAAAGTGATTTTTGCTGCAGCAGATGCCACTGAGTGCTAAATCCTGGACCAAACAGTCAGTGGATTTCTGGACTCTGGAATAATAAAAGACAAACTCTGAGGATACACTTAATGGCAAAATAGGCAAATTAGGAAAATGCCTTACTTCATTTCTCAGTGTATGGTGCATGGACAGGGATATTCTAATGAGATTTGAGGAAATGTTGCTTTTCCCTTGCAAAGACTTTGATTGACAAAAGTAAACACAATATGTTACCATTTGGTTTCTCAGGTGGTGACCATTCCACAGCCAGTTCTGTAGAGCTGATGGTTTCTACAGTCGGTCGGTGCAGCCCTTCCGGAGGAGCCTGTGCAGTAACTACAGTTACTGGCTGGCTCTTTAAGCAACCTCCACTAGTACAAGCTTGCACAGAAAAAACATACTTTGTAAATGGAATGAGATTCCAAATAATTGCTGAAGTCTTTAAGCCTTCATACTGACCACAAGGCTGCAGATCAACCGAGCTAGTACAAGTCAAAATGTATTTCTCTATAGGCCCAGAGTCATTGGAGACAACTGTCCAGTAGAGTAAAACAGAGTGGTGACTAACAGGAAAGACAGGATTTAAATCCAAGCTTCCTACAGGTGTCCCAGATTTTGTTCTGTATGTCACTGAGTCACTTCTTGTAAAACCATGAACGTTGCTGGCTTGGATATAATAGGAGTAGAAAGTATATGGAGCTAACATGGTATCGGTGAAGATCTGAACACCTGAAACAAACAGGTGAGACGAAAACTGTATCAGTCTACGACATTAAAAATAATCTCAATTGCTATACATGAAGTCTGTCCAGCTCTAATCCAATACATATTTATGCCTGTTCACAAGCTCTTCTTGAGATTTTAAATGTTGCAACTTCTCAGGCTTTTTTAGCATAGAAAAACCCGTCCCCTTTATCCTTTATTACCATCCACTGCACATTAGCATCATTAGAGAAAGTATTTTTCCATTGAACTTCTATGTCCTGCTTTACTAATGAAGATTAATAAAATTATCTTCTCATTCTCCTTTTTTTTCAAAATAATTATTTCGAATGTAAATCAGCATTAATATTAGTGAATATCATTTAGAAAAAACACCCCAAACTGTGCAAACTTTCAGACTTCTGTCTTTGACTAATTTGATGGCATAAGACCAAATATCTCAACTTTGTGTGCTTTCGCTTCCTCACTTCTACAACAATGTTTAAAACCTCATTTGAAAAGCACTTGATCTTGGATAAGAAGTGAAATGCAAGAGCAAATAATTATTAAAAAAAGTACATACAAAGCTTATATTTACCTTCCTCACCCCTACTTTCCATTATTCTTAGTTAGTAGTTTTTTTAGCCTCTTTTTAGTAGCAATTGCCAATGATAGCTCCTGTGCATATCCCAGAAGCAGTTACACATCTTAGTCACCACAGCACAGTATGAATTTATGTACAACCGTAACACTCCACATTGTTATGCCTTAAGAAATAGTTAACATTGAGTAATATATAATTTGTTCGTAAGATATTCATAATACTTTTGCAAAGCAAATGAAGCGGACGAAGCTATTTCTACATTCCCTCTGTACATCCACACTGGCAAACCTGAATTCAGCCCTGCCCTGAATACAGCTTAAAGAAGAGGACCCCAAAACTCTGAGTATTGCTAGATGATATTCAACCTTTGACACTGTAGCACAAAAGCAGCAGAGTCAGCCCAGTAATTGCTTACAGTATTTGAACTCCTTATAGTAATCACATTATCACAGGAGTCCAGCAGTAACAAGACCACATTATGTCATCCTCAGGCCTTGCAAACCATAGTACTTCAGGCAGGGCTGGGGAACAACTCTGCCAGCTGAAGAGTGGCTGCTGAGACCTCCTTGTGTGTTAGCAGTGAGCAGGCAGAAGATGCAGTAGGATGTCCCCCTGCACTTGGCACTTTTGAGGCCCCACCTCAAATCCTGTGTTCAGTTCTGTGTCCCCACTACAAGGAAGACATTGAGGTGCTGAGCATGTCCAGAGAAGGGCAGTGGAACTGGTGAAGAGTCTGGAGCACGAGTCCTACGAGGAGCTGTTGAGGGAGTTGGGGTTGTTCAGTCTGGAGAAAAGGAGGCTCAGGAGAGACCTTATCACTCTAAAATTTCCTCAAAAGAAGGTGTAGCCTGAGGGTCAGGCTCTTCTCTCAAGTAAGACGATGAGAGGAAATGACCTCAAATTGTGCTAGAGAAGGTTGGGTATTTGGTATAGGGAGATTAGATATTAGGAAAAAATTCTTCATGGAGAGGGTGGTCAGGCTTTGGAATGAGCTGTCTGGCAGTGTGGTAGACTCAAGATGTCTGGAAGTATTCAAAAAAGATGTAGTATTTGGGAACATGGCTTAGAGGTGACACAGCAGTGCTGGGTTCATCATCTGACTCAATGATCTTAGGTCTTTTCTATCCTTAATGTGTTTATGATTTCATATTTAATTACATTTATAAGTAATTGGGAAAAAACCTTGATTTGGAGTTAGAATTGTTAGTAACTTCGGGGTTTCTTTCACATTTTAGAGCAAGTAGCTAATTTTATCCTCAAGACAAAGACTGGTCTGGGAAACCTGAGGCTGAGGTTTTCCACAGCAGTCAAGAAACACTGTTTTAATTGGGCATTCTGTAATACTATCATCCAGGTCACCATGCTGATTATTATTCATTTAGCTTGGGAAGCTAAATTTTTTTATAAAACTCTCATTTAGCCCTAAGATAATGTTAATCCAGTTGTACTCTCACCTCATAAGCATTACAAATTCCAAACTATACTAAGAAAAAAATAACATCAGGAAAAGTTCTGTCAGCATTAACAAGGTATTTTTGATATCCAAACACTGGCAGATGATTTCATATCGCTAATTAGGAGGATTTCCTGGAAATGTCAAAAATGTCTTTAGAAACCAAATCTATGTTTTTAAGAAAATAATGTTTTGTTAAATAGAAACATGTTAATGTTGAATCATCCAGTTAAATACATCCAGAATTTTTTTGCTTTCTACAAAGTATGTAGGTAGAATCATGAAATAACATCCTCAACAATGCACTGTTTCAAATAAACTACTAAATAGATGTATAACAATGAAATATCATAGCTTTTCTTTTGAAATTAATCATTATTTTTACTAAAGTTAGCCCTTTAAACCAAATTAAGGTGTTGGAATAGTCTCTATTAGTTCTTTAAATTTTTTTAATGTTTCTTTCTCTCAATCACTTAATCCCATGCTTACATGGGGTCACATACCTTTCCTCACAGTATGTACTACAGAGTGCCCAGAGTCACAACATAAGCCACATAGCAACGAACAGTAACACTGCAGCATGAACCAAAACATAGAAATGTGAGATGCATTCCAAAGAATCTGGGCTTCCATTGAAAAACAGCTTTTTTTTTTTCTTCCCTCCAGGGTACACTCCAACAACTAGAGAGACTCAACTTCTGCAAAACATTAATGCTGCATTGGTAAGAAACTGCAACAAACTGACGAAGCTCCTAGAACAGAGGTCAAACCTTACCGGCATTAAACCACACCCGTCCTCTTAAAAAACCACTTGTGTGCCATGTGTACATACAAAGAGTATCCAAATCCTTCTCCTTTTCTTTGATAAGTGGATCAATATTAGCACAAAATGGCCTTTCCAGCTTGGACAGAGTGTCGAATCCTTTAGGACTGCCTTCTGAGGATCCCTTGGCAAGCCTCAACACAAGAGAAGTGGTGCTGCTAAAGACAAATCAGGGGCTACACTGATAGCTTAACAGAAGGTGCTAAAAGTTAGAGGCCACAAAAAGCTTTCCTATCTGTTAACAGTTTAAAACCAAGAAGATGAAAAAGAAGTTTAAGCATATTATGGTGTCTTCTGTTCACCCTAATTCTTTATCTGTGACTTTAATAATTCTAATTCTTTTGTGACTTAGGTTTTGGCATCCGTGTATATTTTCAATAAATACTTCCAGTAAGTCAATTTTAAAGTTTAAAAACATTAAAAAGTAAAATAATTATCAGCCATTTTGGGTGATTCCATTTGTCGGATTTTAGACTAGGGTATTCATTCCTTTCAAGCAGAACTAATAATACAGAAAAGTAACTCATTAAAGGGAAACAGGATAATGTATTCAAAACCACAGAGAATGATAATGACAGGAATGAGAAATAGCTAAGAAACACCAAACATAGATATAGATATATAAGCACACAAATCCAAAATCTTTGATGTCATCTTACTTACTATAAGGATGGTAGTCTTCAGTTGTATAAATTTCTTCCTCATCCCTAAACAGCTGGTAAATAAGCCTGTTAGAATTTGGAGAGTCAGGGGAACTCCATGAAAGATTGATGACAGAGGAATTGAGAACTTCTCCTGTAGGAGGAGGTTGCTGGAAAGGAGCTAAAACATACACAAAAACTGAGGATGTAAAAATTAAGGTAATCAATAATCACACACATTTAGAGAAAAATGCAAAGAAACTGCTAAGCATTCTTCACCCGAAAAACCTTTTGAGTAAATGCACAGTCATCAGGGCAAGACACTAATAGACTAAACCAATCCATCCAAATGCTCTCCAGCAAAGCTTTTTATCCATGACAAAAGTGTATATATTTAAACAAATTATGAATAAACTTAATCCCCCTTTCCATCCCAAAATAAAGCAAGTGTTTTCCAAACAGGTGTTTTGTTTTTTTTTTTTAATTTATTTCAAGATCTTTATAAATTGAGAACTTATTTATATGGTCACTTTATTGAAGTTTCTAGTTTAATTATGACTCATTTTTTCAGAGGATTCAGTCCATTTCAGCATAGATCAGGCATAACTTCCTCTACTAAAATACAAACAGAAAGTCCAACTAAGTCCCGATTTTCCTGAAGTGTTAAAATAAGCTTACTTAATATAATGAAATCACATAAACATAAAGAGTAAAATTTCGAAGTTTATTTAGGCAATTAACTTTCATTTGCTTCCAGCGAAATTGAAACCCATGAGAGTAAGATATCAAACATTTTAAGGAATCAGCTTGACATGCTTATTTGCCAAAATATGACTCTGCTACCACCTCCATTATCTTTGAAAAATGTGCTACTTAATTGCAGTAGTATCAATAAAGAGAAAAATAAACTTGAAGTTCAAAAGCCAAGTGCCTCACATTTTAAGAAAGAGCATTCAAAATCCCTCCTACAGTTCTTTCATCATCCAAATGTGTGATCATGGTCCTTCCTAAGATAATAGCTAATACTCAGAAATTAAACTTTATATACGTATACACACACGTTTACATAAACATACATTTTGATGGATGGACTCGATTATCTCAAAGGTCCTTTCCAACCTAGATGATTCCATGATTCGATATTTATGTTATTATTCAGGTCAGAGCATGAGTCCACAGCTTGCTGCAGGACCTCCAGTAATCCAGTTACACTGAGGAAAGCCCTACTCTCTCTGTCCCTCCTTCCACCATAAGAACAAGACAGGTCTGTTTTGGCAGATGGTAACTGCTATCAAAGGCAGACTGTGCCATTTCCCCATCCTCTTCACCAAGAGAGTGTGGACCTAGAGGAAAACATTTTGCTCAAGTAATGAGAATAGCCCAGGGCAGCACAGAAATCAGCACATGGAGTAAGCTACCAGGATCTGGATTCAGAACCACCGGATTAACTTTCCTCCCCTACATTAAGTATTATAGGAGAACATCAAGATTAGAAATATTGATTTTATTCTCTTATTCTTATAAATTATCATCTTCTTCATTATGTGAATATTTGCTTAGTATCACCAAAAAGTTAATTACTAAAATCTGTTCAGCCAAGCTAACAGGAGACAAGAAGCAAAGAATGAAGATGTGGACAGAAAATGTCATGGAGACCTCAAGTCACAGAGGTCTTCCTCTGTGGAAGCAATCTCTACATAGATGTAGAGACTTATGCCAAAATCAGAGGGCACACTATATAAAGGTTTTTAATAAAAATCTAGAAAGGGAGATGAAGCTCTCTATTTAGAGTAAGATAATGAAAAGCCCTACTTCTACTGTAGTCTCTCAGCCAAGAAATATCACAAAATATTTCTAGAATTCATTGGATTGAACTGAACATAATCATCATCTCCCCTGAAAAAGCATAGGTTGTTCTGCAGCTTTTGAGTTCATCTCACTTAGAAAGTGAATGTATGCTCAAGTGTCTAAGGAGCAAAGTTTGAGAATCAGAAGAAACAAGTGCTCCTAAATCCCCCTGGCATTCAAAAGAATTTCTCTCCATGGAATATATACTTACAAGACCTGAGCAATCAGAGCAATTTACCAGCATCACCTTCATTCAGCAATATTGCATATTGCTTCCATAGGTTTGCTGGTTTGAATTTTAAATACGTAAGCAAAGTACTTCACTGCACATTTTTGTGCAGCTTCTAAGATACTGTTAAGTAGAAAAATTGCTAAGGAAAAAGAACACTATTTGGACAGTGACAGCAACTTACATTTGCTTCCCTTGGCAAAGACTTATAACCAGAAATGAATGTGTCAACAAAATACTGTTCTGCAACGAAAGTAACTACAAATGTCAAGCCAGGCAAAGCTCCATATGTGTGCAACAAGTTCAAATATTTTGGTATGAATAACCAAAAGGCTTCAATTGCTATATCCTCTACGTCCAGAAGACGACTCCGCTTGTCATTTAGAATACTGCCTGATGTACTTTTATCTAACGAAAATCTACTATATTATTTCTCTATGTCATACTATTATTAATCAATTTTATAGTTGAATTGCTATTGACCTTTATCCAATATGCATCCCAACACAAATAAGTAGGTTGTCTTATGTTTGCAAAGCACTTTGAAGATGAACAGCATCATAAAAGTGCCATGTATTATTATTATTACACATTCAGTGGAAACATCTCACATTTTTTAAGGAAACAACGAGCCAATCAACTGCCTGAACTATGAATAGATACTGTGTCTTCTACAGAAGAGTATGGGAAAAAAAGGAATCAAAACTATTTAAATACTTCCAAACTTTGAGAAAAACTAAAAAAATTGTCTTTGGAAACAAATCCATCTCTTTTTGATATCCATTTATAATGCTGTGCATTCTACAATGCATATTATTTGAAATTTAAACTGATTTACAATGAAATACAAACTGACATCAAAGTGAGAGATGTCTCTACCTGTGAACACTTTGTGCATTTACATCTCTGCTTGCACATCTATGGTTTTCATAAAGCAGTAATGAATATCATACAAATACCCATGCAGAACACACAAAGTATTTTGTTGAAGGAAAATCCAGAAACATATCCCAGAGATAACTTGGGAATATCTAACCCTGTTGTTGCATTACACATTGCTATCTAACTGTCACAGTATGACCAGTGTGGCCATAATTAATCAGGCCTGCTGACAGAAATGTCCAGTTAGCACCTGCAGAGTTCCTCACTCATTGCTTACAGGACTTCCAAGGCTGGGCTGTTAACTCTATATGGCAGTAAGTTGTGCCACCAAAATGTAACACAGCTTTTCCACAGTGAGCACAGCTCCTTCCCACATGATTTGGCATTGCGTAGCATGATGCCTTCAAAACCCATGTCTAAACATTGACTCAAAGACAACTTAAGTGCTCAATTTTCTTATGACATATACTTTTGCCTTTTCTTCTTTAATAACTCTGCCAGCCTGGAGACTGTGTGCTGGGGATCTTCATATCCAGATGTTCCATTGCAATTTGTTCTATTACAAGTCATGATCTGACCCTCAGTATAGCATTGGCCCCACCTCACACACGCCAATTTATGATGCTTTGTTACACCATATCACATATATTTCCCAAACTGACTGAAAAAGTGCCCCAGGAGGAAAAATGCAAAGCTACATTGCACTGAGAATATTTTGAATTAATCATCAGGAGTAGGTTTTCAAAAGACCTTCTGTTCTTCAGACCTTCAGAAGTCAACTGTCCTGCCTCCTGTCAGTGTCAGGAAAGGGGGATAAGCTTTAAATTGTACAAATGCTGTCGCATTCATGACTAAAAAGTGAACTCTGGATTGGTCACTACAAAGAAAATGTGCAAGGAAACTGTGGGTTGTCACTTCTTCCCTGGGTTAAGCTAGAAGCCCAAGGTGTGTACGACAGGAAGGATTCTATACATCTCTCCTGAAAACAATCATAAGATACAGTAAAAATCACATGAACTTCAGTGACCCTATATTTGGGGGTGGGGAGGGAATAAACCCCAGTTTTATTACTGCTGATCTAATTCAATACTCACTAAATCAATTAAAAACTTTAATTTGAAAGATATGCTTTTAAGACATAACATCCACTTACTTTTACTGCAGCCAAAGAGGTTGTGGACATCCAAATTACTGGCGTCGGGAACACAGTTGTCACATTTCAAGCCAGTTACAAATTGTTTACAAACACACTGTCCAGTAACAAGATGACAAGTCCCACTAATGGCTCCTGCAGGATGACAATTACAATGCTGACATCTATAAACAAAAACAAATCAAGGAAGTTATCAACACACATCAACACTTCAGTTAAGCACAGTAGGGTTTTGTTTAAAAGATTCTTGGGCAACATAATTAAAACATCATAAACAGTCCAGTAGTCTGAAACAGAGCAGAAAATCTATTAGTCTGATTAAAAAAAAACTTACAAAAAAGGTGCCAACTATAAAAATAAATATTTCACTGCCAGAATAATATTCTAATTTATATTAAAATGGCTTAGAATTAAAGAGCGTTTATATATATTGATCCATACACAAACTGGATAATAATGTTTGGTAATAGCCACATTACACACTCAGTCCTGCATCCTTACTCACACAACCTTTCTCGAGAGCTGCAGAGTTCAGTGATACATATGTAATCAGCTGAAGAGGTTCCTGCACAAAATAGGCAACCTTCTACCTCAGGGAAAACTAGGCTTTAGCTGGAAAAAATAAAACAATTGACAATTTCTTGCCCACAAAGGCAACTTAAGGTTGAAAAAAATAACATGCTGTGACCAAAACTGAGAGAAAAAAAACTCAGATTTAAACAGTGACAGGAAACAAAACAGAAAAAACACTAATATTATAACAGAAAGTACAATGTCTTTGGAGCCTGAAGGACAAAATTTGAAACAACTACAGTGAATAATTAATTAAATCTGCAAGTAAAATATTTTTAAATTCAAAAGAACAAAAAAATTAAAAGCACTGGTATCACACAAATGCTACACTTCAATTCTGTAAATCTCTCTGGTAGCAGTAGAATACTTTCAGGATTAATTTATGCTTTGGCTTTTGCACATGAAACCTCTTGTGATCAACTTTCTCTTCACCAGATACACTATTTCTCCACTGACACTCATTTATAGCATGGATACTGATGCCAGATTGTACAAATATTCAAAGAGTTTGAACATGTCAGAAATAAGCAAAGCAAATGACTACGAATACTGTTATGCTACCCCTTGCAATACAGACTGCCACTATTACTCATAACAAAGTCAACAATGGCAAATAAAACTTCATACTTTAGATTCTAATTTCACTATATTTTAATTGCTGCAAACTAAAACAGCTCTGAAAAGCCATGGCCTGGGAAAAAGGTGCGACGGTACATTGCAGCCAAAACATACTGCGAAGTCTGCGCTTCCCTCCTCTTGTCCTGAGCTGGAAAACTCCAATTCTCAGAGATAAGCAACATCAGCCTCAAGGGAATTTTAAATTACTCCAGGTGCCAGGTCCCAAGGTAATGAAGCAGCAAGAAGAAGAAGAAGACACCAAAGAAGTCCAAGGCAGTCATGCTATGTCCCCTTTATTCTGCTAGCCCTAAGACCAAACAAGAGTCAGTTTATATTTGGCTGATCTTTCCTTCGCCAATTTCACCAGAACCAAGGAAATATGTGGTGGTGCTTTTACACAAGTTACTTTGCCATCTTCCCAGTCAACAGCATCACACCTTGGTCTGTATCTCCTACTATCTTCATGAAAGCAGAAAAAAATTGAGTTCAATTATGTTTTAGGTGTCAGCTTTTTAAGGCAAGGGAGAGAGGAGGGGAAGGTGGAAACTGTTTTCACATTAAGATACTAAAATTCAGGTCAACAATCAATGAAATAGGCATTAAATGTGACATATTTTTAAACAAGCTTAAGGAAACTCTTCACATACATTTTCTGCCTATTGCAGAGCTCTCTGTACTAGAGTTTTTTACTCCACAGCTGCTCATGCTGTGTGATCTCCTGGGGAATCATTCAACACCCTTAAAAAGGCTGATAAAAGCTAAAGCTGCAAAATAAGCAGCAAATTTGTTTTATGGACTAATATCCTTTTGAGAATAAATAAAACACATTCTCTCTTGGATACACTGTACTACAGTTTGCTCTCTTTTACAGTGAAAAGGGCAATTTTTTCAAAAATCTTTTCATCTACAGACAGGGCATCCAAGTCCCCCTTCAAATAGAGGTTTTGTTTAGTGTATTTTAACTAAACACCCAGTTAAGTTACAAAAAAAAAAAAAAAGACTTTCTCAGTAAGATAGTATTTTATTATTGCATGCTGATTCCATAATTCCATGTTGATTATTTAGTAGGAGGGGATGTTAACAAAAGTTTCTTGATAGATAAAGAAAGACAAGCTCCTCTTATTATTCCTGAATATTATTGCACCTCTTATGAATAAGGGTCTCCTGATTATTCCAGTTTTGATCATCATTCGCACATGACAATCAAACTCAATACCCATACAGTCATAGTGATAGTTCTCAGCCTGGCAGGGTGAGGCTCTTCCTTTCTGCTTTTGAATTTTTTCTTCTAGGAAAACTGTAGGCTCCCTATCTTCACCTATACTGAATGAGGCTTCTGATCCTGCAAATAACAGCAGATATTTCACCATATTCTGCTCCATGGGATTACACATTATTTCTGTGTAATCACATGCATCATGTTCTTAAACTGCAAAAAACTAGAACTGGATTTGTTGTTAGGCATAGTTCATGCTTTTCAGTCAGGATTAAGGATTCAGTCAATTTAGAATTTAAAAAAAAAATCCAATTCTTTTAAAAGATAGGTAACTTTTAATCACGTGAGAAATATTTGCAGTATTCTTGCCAAATGCTACTTCTTCAAGGTACTCTGAGTCAAACATATTTGAGTTTTATTAAAACAGAATTATATATAATCAAGGAAAATAGACTTTTAAAACATGGAAAGAGAAATGTCATGCCAAGATGAATTGTGATATTGATTTTCTGAGGATAAATGGTTTTTGTAATATTAATATAGAGAAACCTTTATTACATTGACTCTCTAGGTGCAGTTAGAGCCTCTCCAGCAATCTGTTTAAAATCTTCATTTTTCATCCTTATGGGAAAACCTCACTTGCTAAATGGATTTCATAAACAGTAATCTGTCAAGATATATATATATAAATAGATAAACAATTTGTGATGTTCATTGACCAGTTCATTATAGTAAACAATACAGAGGTAAAGCATTTCTAATGTGTACAGATGCTCACAACCATCACAGATATGCTCAGATTGCTGCAAACACTCAGCATTCCTAATTTGTTAATTGCCAAGAAATTTTTCCTGCTTCATAACCTGAAATGCATTAAAGAATATAGAGTTCCTGTTTTATCTCGAAAACATCACAAAATAAATCAGCTCATATATACATTCAGAGTGGGAGAATTTTAAAACCTCACAATCTCTGTGTATCACAGCTTCTGCTTCTTTTGTGCTACTGTGCAAAGACAGATATGTCTTTGCCACTACAGATAGCTAACATCCTGTTCTGTCCTTAAAAGACACTTGGAGCAAGGATGGCTTAAATGACCTGGCAACTTTATGGAGAAACAAAAAGCATATTACTCTTTTTATGAAGATATTAACAGTTAAAGAAATGGAATAAAATAGATTAACAAATAAAGACCTGCATTATCATTGTCAGTGGATAAAATTTTCTGCCTGAAGAACAGAGGTACATTGCCGAAGAAGACAACAATGAAAAGGGAGCCAAGAAAATGCAACATAAGTTCACCATGTTAATGTACAACCAGAGTAGTCTTCAATACTGCCATGAGGATTAACTAGTATTAAGGCATTAATGCCAACTATCCCAGAACGCTAAAAACTTTCTATCTTCACGATAAGGTCTGGATCCAGATAATTTATATTTCCACATTTTGAATTTCAAAAGACAGGTTAAAATGCAAGTATTTGAAAGCCAGTATCTAGCTCAGAAAAGCTATTGCTTAGCATAAATGTGCTAAAACTGAGGGGCGAGGGGAGAATCTATTCCAAGTAACTAAAAAAAAAGGTATCATTAATATTAAGGAAAACATATTTCAAAGGGAACTTTAATATTACACAGGCTTTATTTCTCACCATTAGAAATGACAGGAAGTGAAAATAGGAAGTCCTTATTTCCACAGATTACTATATGGCTATTAGCAGATGCCTCTGTGACCCAAAACAGTTAAAAATAATTTTAAAAATCTCCTAATGAGTGACAGTAACATAAAAGTTAAAGTGAAAAATCTGCAGAATAATGTCAAATATATGCAGGGTGACATTGCTAATCACTGCCTAAAAGCATGTCTACCCTACACTAGCTAGGAGAGAGGAGCAGAGGGAGGGGAACATTGTACAGATTTTGCTTTTGCTTGTGGTATGTGGGTTTGGTTTTTAAAAGACAAAAATACCAAATATAACAAAATAATTCAATGCCATCGGTCTGCATGAAAAGGTAATAGCATAAGAGCTGTGTAATCTTTCTGGACAATATTTTAAAAGGAAATTGAGATTGTGAGGACTAGGCAAGAAAGACGATCCTGGAAAAAAAAGAGAGCACAATAGTTGAAATAACAGTGCACTATACAGATAGATACGTTTACCCCTTATAATCCAGGGAATCCATATAATTTCAATGTACCTAAAGACACCAGGCTACATTAGAAATACAATTTACCTTGCGGCACATAACAAAATGTTTGAAAAGAATACACTGCTTCAGAAAAACAAATTTTTAAGAGTAAAGGTGCAATGAATATTTGTACTGCTATTGCTAAAAGAAATTTGGGAAGTCAGGGATATCTGTAGTTTTCCCTTTCTCTCTCTGCTGCCCCCCATTAAATCTTCCTGAAACCTTCAATAGCATTCACTAGTTGTAAGAATGGCAAATCACCTGCATTTTAATAGTCAATGTTTAACACCTCAGAAAACAATACACCTCACTGAAGATGCAGAGAAAACATAGGAAAACAATTAACAAATTTCCAGAACTTACTCTTATACATCTTTCCTGCTGTTGCTACTTAAATCAGTGGCAAAATTTCTATTTCCCTCAGCTCATGGCAGCATAGGGGATTGTGTAACGTAACACATGTAAATCAGAGTGCACACACGAACTCATAGAAGGATCAACCTACTTAGAACACATCTTTCCACTGTCACAACACCCTTGACTGAGCCATGAGGAAAAATGCAACAAGGAGGTTATAACTGACCTGTAAAAAAAATAAAGACTCACCTGCCTGTGACAGAGTCAAATCCAAAATAAAGTTCTTTGCAACGTTCACATGTCTGTCCTGTTACGGAGGCATCTTGGCAACTACATTGGCCAGTGAGTTTATCACAGATCTGATTCACAGAAGCAGCTATGTGGCACAGGCATGGCAGACAGCCAGTGATGCTGGATGGAGAAAAATAAAAACCTGCAAAAGAAAGGGATTTTGAGAATGTTGGTTATCTCTATTCAAACTCTTAGCCAGAGCAAATGCAAAATAGGGGGAGTACATTAACATGTCTGTGGGGAAAGTAAAGACCCAAGGACATGAGAAATACTCATGAATGCAGCACAAGCAGTAGAAACACAAAATAACATACAGAGAAGAGACATTTGTCTGTTCTAGTCTGAGATCTCAGCTTTGAAAATGGCCAGCTGCAAACCATTAGAAATGCACATACCTTCTTAAGAATGTCTCTTCATTTTTCTCAACCAGTGGTTGACTTAATCCTTGAAACAAGACAATGTTTCTTTGGTAAAACAACATTTGATGAGCATTTCTTATTTATATTTTACTCCTCTTTGACACAGAGCTTGTAACCTACACAAATACTTTCACAGAAACTAATAAACTGATAAAAGAAAGTTACTGATCTGGTATTAAGCAGCTTTCACCTGGAATCCTTTCCTGTTCCTGTACTATTTCCAATTATGAATTTGAGCATTCATTTCACATTCCCCACAGTATATTTGGTATGCTTCTGCTCACAAGCAATCTTGCCTCACAAGCAATCTTAATTTATGCTGATATTTATCTATTACTGAAAAACACAGTTAGATACAGTTCATACACCTCTAATCTGATCATTCAAGAATTTACCCATTATTCACAACCTCACCTGAAGTTCCTAACAAAAGAGCTTTTACACACATTCTCTTAATGATGCTGTTCCACTTGCACAATCTATTTCACAATGTATGGACTTATTTCATTCTTTATTATTTCTTTCTGATCAGAAGACAATTCAAGTAATGGCATGCTAGTAAAAATACAATTACATAAGTTTCCAAAACATTTTCTATTTTTACCTGAGTATTAATAAACATTTAACTGCTTTTTCCACACAAATTGTTCTTCTCTTTGTTTTCTCCCTCCCCCCTTGGAGGGGGGTACAGTTTATTAAAAATGTAGCAATGCTTGAGAGCTCTGCAAACGATCCTGATGCCACAGTATTCAGAGACACTAGACAACAACAAGTACCTATCTTGGAACATGAATCCTAAAATAGGGCCATTGATATGAGTTTCTATCTCCCTTAGCTGGTTGCTATTAGTTATTATTGTACAACTTCAATGGAAAAATTTCGGCTGCTATTGAGATATGCAGCATTTGCACAGACTTCGCAGACACTTGCCCTCTCTCCAGATCAAGTTCAATCAGTAGTTTCTTAGTCATGTTCTCAGCTACTGAATATTTTTTGCTGTCCAATAACTTCCCGATGTCCTGCTTTATAATAAGGAGCCCAAAATTATATTGTAACATGTCATATTGCCCAAGCCCTTATTATTTGTCTTACAAGAGATAGCTCTATATATACACCCCTAGGGTGGTATTCTCTGTCTTCACAGCAGTGCTGCACTGTGAGTCCATATCCAAATAGCAGAAGAACTAAACAAATTGAAAACATTAGAATTTTACTGCTCAAATCTTTGTTCAAGTTTAGCCTCTGGTCCTGGGTGAGATAAATCTCAAGTGGACAGTGAAGTGATATCAGTCTGCAGTTAACATACATTCGCATCATAAAAAACTACACTGTCGGCACTTTATTCCAGAGAGGCCCCAAACAGAGGCAGCACAAGAGAGCAAATAGCCTGAAGTTATTAGTGAGGCAGCATGTATTATCTCCTGCTGCACTTCTCTGCGCTCTGCAGTGCCCATCCTGTGCATAAATACAGGAGACCATTTCCCAGCAATGTCACTCCTGAGCACAATGAACGACTCCACATGAAGAACCTAACAGGATGGTTGGAAACAAGTTGAAGCCTTGGACTCGTGCAGAAGGTCAAAGCATTTCTTCAGGAGCCACTTTATAGCTGCAGTAAGTGATAAGCATTCCAGCTTAACCAGATCCTTGTCCATCTGAAATTTTGCAAAGAACTACAATTCTATGATTCTTTTGTATAAAATATCTAAGAGAAATCTATAATGGGCAAATAAGCACATCCCTAGAAAATAAATTATTTTTCCCTGAGCAGGATCAATTATTACAGCATATACTGCTCTTATTGTAGCAGTGAAGTCCTTAATTATAATGCATACCTTAGTGTTTAAAATCCTGGTCTCTTACAGCCACACTGCCTAAATCACTGTAGAGCAGTGAAGGATTTGGTAGAATGTTTTATTATAATATTTTAAAAAGTTTCTGGACACTACCACAATAATTTTTTCTTCCCAGAAGCAGCAGGTAAAGGCAAAACATTTTTTTAAAAGTGATGGATAGGAAAATGCAAAGAATTTCTTCCCCCAACTAATTTGTAAGTAAATTACCATGATCAAATGTAGAGGAAAACCAGGAAATACGAGATTACAAATTCATACTGTTTGTCATAATCATTATTATTTACTTTCACTATCTAGAATTTGAATCCACCTAGGAAAGAGTAACAACTTAATGCAAGCATAATTTACAGCAAGGTTAGAAGGGCTCATAAAAGTTGCTTTATGAAGGATCCACTGTTGTATAATAGAGCCAATTTCCAATTTTAAGACAGCCACTGCAAATCTCTCTGAGATCTATGTATGTAACTAGTATTATGCTTAGTCTTTTTCAGATTTTTTTCCAATTCAACCATAACTGATCACATTTGTCAATCAAACACACTTTTCAAAAGGAAGAATGAAAGTCATAGCAAAGTATTCAGCTTCTTTTTTAATCATCCTCTTAGCATTTCTCCCACTGTATAGAGAAGGAATACACGACCAATTCCTTAGGACTTTAACATGCCTACCATCTATGGCAGTAGTGCTCATTTCTTAACCACGGGCTAGACTTCAAAATGCAGAGTTGTTGTCACAGCAGCAATGTTGTCACAAGAGAATTCACATTCTTCTGGCCAAAAGAGGTAGCATGTGCACAAACCCTCAGTACTGGTGCACAGACACACATCCTGCAGGTTCCCTTACATCTTTTTCATACTATGTAGCATTCTATGCAAACCTGTGGTTATGGAGTAAAGAACTTACAAAACAAAATGCCTTTTTTACAGCTCTGCTGCTCTCGTAACAAGATCCGAGACCTGTGCTGAATAGGATTTGTGTGGCACAAATCCCAGCCAGCAACACAGTTCCAGAATGAGGCAGAGACAAAATGCTCACAATGATTTGGGGACTGAAGAGAACCTGTGTTTCAACCACTGCAGCCTAGGACATCTCAAATCTGTACAAAGTAAAACTGCTCTTTCATCTTGTTTCATGCTAGAATCAAGCATTCCTCTCTTTGCATACACCATTAGTTTAAAGAAAAAATAAATGTACACCAATCTACCAAAATGTTACTTGAATGAGCACATACTGGAAAACAGGAGGCCATGGATACAGCGTTACAGATGAAACACATGGCTGAACATGCCAAAAAGAGCTTTAAGAAAAACCATCTCCTTATAAAACAATTTCCAAAAGCTACGACCAGCCTCATCTTTTCTCAATTGGCAACTCTTCCTGCATTAAGATTTTGGTAACTTCTGGAAACTCCTCGGATTTTATCAAAGCACATAAAAGATACGGGACATTATTTTAAATGCCACTTAACTTCTGTCATAGACTTGAAATGTCCCAACAGACTCAGAAATCCTCAGTATGTTTTCAGGGCTGCCAGTATGAACTAATTTGTGTGTGCTTTAATTAGGCTGTGTCAGCTACATATACACTCGGAGTACATTTTCTTATACATCTGGAGTATCTTTTCTTATCTTTGTCCCAAGACAAAGCCATAGGACATGTCTACGGTACTTGAAACCAATTAAAATTTTCTATATTTCTATATGGAAGAATTTTTATACTCTTCCCTGTTTGGGAGAAAAGTCTCTTTTGGCACATACTAACAAAGAATATTTATATCAAGGTTAGAAATACTAAACATCTAAATGAGCTCTCACTAAAACGGCAAAAATAGCACAGCTCACTGTGCTCTACTAAGAGCAACACAGTGCTTTTACAAAGATAAGAAGTTACACTTTCATCTGCAGCAGAGAGCTCAGTGCTCAGCACATACATGCTTAAAGCTATTAGTTAGTAAATTTAAAAATAATACTTACACAAATACTTTTTAAAATTATTTCCCTTTTTACCAGGAACTATTGTGGGACTATTCCTCTAAGTGCCATGTAAGCTTTTCTACAAACCAGCCTGTTCACACTATCAATTAAACCTTTTTAAACCATTTAGTTCTGCATAAACCCTGGCCTTTCTTTTCCAAGGACAAGGGCGGTCACTGACTTGGGGAGCCTTGACATCACTCCTCTGCCGATCTCTGATTAAGTGGCTGCTATGGAGGGTTGGCAGGTCAAATAGCACTGGAGGAGGAACTAAGAAAAACAGAATGCTGCCTTATTTATTAGTATATGTACCTAAAATAATTTAAATGAAAGCATTTTAAAAAATACTTAATGGAGGTTAAGCAGTTTTTTTAACCTCTGTTCAAATAATTGAATGGCATATTAAAACCAATGGAGCTATAATGTACCTTTTAATGTGACCTGCTACTTGAATAAATTGCATATATATTTAATTTGAACTAAATCTATCCGTTTAATATTATGATGAACGGTAAGTTAACATTACCAATAGTCTCACTTTACCCACCTACTTTTTAAAACAAAAACATTGAAATACAACTATAAAGCTCCCCACTTACAATGAAATTTTAAACTCTGTTTACAAATATGGAACAAAATCTTGAAGAAATATGTAGCAAACTGCAAATATCACCTACTTGTAGGGCCTAACTGTAAGCAGTCCTTGCGCAAGCCAGCACAACCCCAACACAGCAAGGCAGGTGAATGCTTTCTAAGTGGCACGTTTGCCAGCCTCATCAAAGTTTAAGCAACCATCACTATATCTCCTGCCATGCTCAGCTTTATGCATGAAGCGCCCTTCCTGAAGAGCAAGCACTCTGCCTTCCAAATCCACATTTTTCATTATTAGGATAGCTGCTGTTCATTAGATCATACCAATTTACCTCTTATTCAGACTGGAACATGATCATTTGTATATTTTCTCAATATCTAGAAGTAGTGTAATCTTATTTTGGACATGTTGAAACTGCAGTAATAATACAAATTATACAATATCTGGAAGTAGAATCAATATTTTATGTTGATTAGGAAAATAATTCTTCCTTCTCACTCACACAGTTCGGAAAAAACGGAAAAATAATTCTAAGTCAGAGACATGTCAGACATGAAGCTGTTCAAACATATTAAAAACTGTAGGAAATGATAACAAACAAAGCAAAACTTACTACATCAAATCAATTGTCTTCCCATTTCCTTACCTGGTTTACACTCATCACACCTTCTCCCCTGGCGCTGTGGCAGACAGACACACTGCCCAGAAACGTGGTCACAAGCTGTTCCTGCCAATGTGCCCAGAGCGTCACAGTTGCAGGGCTGGCAGCCGCGGGCGTTGCTCATGCTGAGGTTGTACGTCTGCAGCACGCACTGACTGCACCGAAGGCCAGTCACACCAGCTTTGCAAGGACATTGTCCTGTCGATTTGTCACAAAGCAGAGAGCCATTTACCGTCCCTGCCTTCTCACAGTTACATGGCAGACAAAGGAAGGAGTGACCTTTCTGCACCCTGTGGTACCCATCCAGGCACTCGTCGCAGCGCCTTCCCCCTATATTTGGTTTGCACGCACATTGCCCCGTCCTCGCGTCGCACATGGTTCCCGAAATCGACCCTGCAGCATCACATTCACAAGCCTTACAACCAGTCACATCCAGCCCATAAAAGTTGTCCATGCAGGTGTCACAGAGAAGCCCTTTCACTCGTTCTTTACAATTGCACTGCCCGGAGAGAGGGTTGCAGAATTGGCTCACTGAGCCATGGCTGTTGCACCAACAAGGCTCACATCCATCCTCATTAGAATATCTGAGAGCTTTAAATCCAAAATTGCAACTATCACACCTCAGGCCTGGAAAGAGAAAAGGAATTAATAAAAAAAACCCCAAATCTTAAAAGCTATTAATTTCATTTTTAAGAAGTTTAAGTATACTACAATGAAATAAAAAAATAAGAGGACTGATTCTTCGTCTGCATAATTAACAGGAGTGATGAGGCTGCACAAATCAATTTAATAACTGTAGCATCCCAAAAATCTGTTCACTTTTCCAATTTGTTTCAGAAGCGATGCATTTGTGCTGGCCTCTTAATACAATTTAAGATACTTCTGCAAGAGATTCTTTGTAACTTTCTAAGACAAAGCAGAATTAATCTCTTTGTCCCCCAGAGCAGCACCTGTTGCACAAGCAATGCCTATGTGAACTCTTCACCCTAAATTGTAGAAATGCAATACACAGAGAATTGCACTAGGCTCACAAACTGTTTGGATAGTAGATTTATATAGTGTATTAAAAACATTAAATATAAACTAGGACGGCACAAGTTAGACTATTTATAACAAATTATTTGCTTAACATCATATTTCAGTTTTATAATTTATTGCATTTATATTAGTCTTTATTGTCAGCCCTTACTGAAAGCAGAAAATGTTTTCTATAATCCAAAATGAAATATTTTTATCTAAATGTATGATTTAGTTAACTATTGCAGTATATTAAAATATAAACAGTTTTTTTCATGCTTCATCCTGTAGTTCTATTAGCTTTGTTTTCAAAGTCAATGCTTGCTTTATCCCTGCCCCAAGGGATGGCATTTATATGTTAGTTTATAAAATGTACATTACAAGAAAGCAAACTAGATTATTATATGAAAAATGCAAATTCAGTTATGTATTTTTCCCTTGCAGAGGGAAAATCCTTTACTATGAAGCTATGACTTAATTGTTTCCTATAGGAATCTTCTAGCAAAACATGGTCATAATTTTTAAAAATACAAAACCATACAAAAATACACCTAGCAACTTATATGAAGAAAAATAAAACTAAAAATGGTAGGGAATGCATTATATATATGGATAAAAACTCAAAATCTCCAACAGAAGGCAAATTCCTTTAACAGTGATGAATGACTCACCTAAGGCATATCATTTAATTTCAATAAGGAAAATAAAAAAGGACCACTATTGCTGCAAATTTTAAAAATAACTGTATTGTTAACAAGAATTATGACTCATTTTGAACTATTAAAATTGGTCTACATGGATTCATATCATATCAGTTTTAAAAATATGCGCAGTGCTTATTTGAATATGCCATACATATTCCTGACAGGTAATCTATTCCTAACCACACTGAGGAAGGCCTACAGGGCATCACATTCAATGTTAACAAGTACAGGGGAGTTAGCACGCTTGGCATTTAATTCACATTCTTCTACCTTTTCATTCTAGATGAATGACCTACTTTAATAAAATTATTGGTGCTAATGTATTTTACTGGTGATAGAATCATTAGTAAGATTTAACAGTTGTGTTAACTCTAACAGTTCATGTTTCATAACATTGCAGTCCATAGTTGCATTTTAATGTTATCATGTTTGTTTAAATAGATAAAATGGCAAAAGACAGATTGCTCTAAAGACCAATTTAGAAATCCAATGAGAAAAGTTCCCTGGTAAAGTTGCTACACACATTTCAGGATACAGAAGCTTATTTACAATTGGTTTGGAAAACACAAAAAGAGAATCTAGTCTGGAAAGAACTAGGACTTTATCCTGCAAACAGACACTTGCATAATTACAGCCCCCCACTATAGCTACAGATAAGTACAGAAAGCATAGATCTACACTCTTTCTTTTAACACTGTTTCAGTGAAAATAAAACAATTCTTAATGTTTTCATCAAGGGGAGAATATGTAATATGTAGATAACCAAATGTGAATATGTGAGAACCAGACTGTGAATGTCTTGTCTGCCAAACTGCCACTGAATTAAGAAGTGTTTTCACAGGTTCAAATATAAAATGTGGGCAATGAATATATAATTAGGAATGCTCTGAAGTCCTTTATCTTGAAGACAGAGAAAAGGTTTAAGATGCACAGAGGTTTTCTACTCTTAGCACCCTTTTCATTTTACGAAAAATACAGCATTCCACAGGAAAAAGGACTGAAACTGTTCAGGCTCCAATCTGTTTAGAGCTATTTTCATTATTCGTTGTTACTCTACATTTTTTTCTTTCTTCTAATTTCAAAAAGCAACAAAGCCAACATTACAAATGAGTCAACATTCACAAGTGAGGGTATATATAATATCAAATATATTAACACATACATGAACATTATTAATGCAACCCAGATCCTGGTTAGGGTGAAGAAAAAATAGATTACTAATTCTGTTAATAACAAAGCAGAAGAGGAATTTTTCTTTTTGAGACATATGTATAGTCTGAGACATGTACAGTTACCATGCAAGGCTCACTTTATCAGGAAATTCTCCTTGCATAATATTCCCATACATCAACATTTCAAAGTGTATTACATATACTGTGTATTTTGGGCACTTGATAAATTTTGTCCTTACGTGGCTGTGGCTCCCCTCAAATATGCTGGAAGTAATAAATTGCTATAATCAAATCTAATTTCTGAAAAATACCTGTGGGAGTAACAAACAAAAAAGCACGTCTTGTAAAAAAAATGATAAATAACACAGAAGGTAGCAGTTTATTATAATCAGCTTGGCATTGAATTACAAAATTAAAATTATGTGGCCCTTGATAACTAACCCAAGCCATGTACATGATCTGTGGAATTATGTTGACTTATTTTGCATTTCATAGGAACAGTTCAAAGAAATATAATAGAAAAAAAATGGATAGATTTATCACAAAGGACCCTGTAGCACAGAATATTTTGAGAAAAAAATCCATTTATTTTGGTCTATTAAGAAAACTAGCATGGAAACTATTTGCTTAGAACTCATTAAGTATAAAACACGTTGAAAAAGTGCTAATTTCCTAAAAGAAACATCTACGCAGCAAGCAAATTACATTATTTCTGTGACTTATTAGTATGGAGTTATGTAAGCTAATGTAGCTATGCTATAAAGAAACTTCTAAAGGGTTGATTAAACTAAGCTTCAAGCTGTAGTTTGACAGAATTATTAAATAAATAATTTTTCAACAGTTAATTTCATTCACTTTTGCAATCTGCCTTCAGCAAAGTAGCTTTCCATACCTTTCATTTAGAAACCAAGTGTGTTTTATTTCTAAAGAAAACAAGAAAAATGGCTCTGAACTCTGGCATTACACATACCAATAACATTTGCTTTGCACTTGCACTGTCCTGAATTTTGGTGACAGGTAATATCTCCATTGACTGTCCCAGAGGTATTACAGTTACAGGGACTGCAGCCATCAGGGTTTGACTGTTGCAAATTGTAGAATCCTTCCTGGCACTGATTGCATTGTCTGCCAGACACATGTCTCTTACAATTACACTGGCCTCCAATCTAGAAAGATACAAAATATTATAGAATGATGAACATATCTATTTTTAGATGATACATTCATTAGCAACAAGAATGGGAGTATGAGTTGGGGGGGAGAAAATTTTAAATGGAACAGAAAAAAAAAAAGCCTGTGAGCATTTTTTTAATTTGTTGAGAGAAAGGAAAAAAGAGAAATATTGAACAGAGTGTAACTATTCAACTTTTAAATAGAGTTTAAAAGACCTGTTCTTTCAAAACAGAAGGGAAAAAGAAGTGAGTAAACAATGCAGCTGTATTTACTATCTGGACAGAGAACCTGCAAAGAATATTTACAAAATTACATTGTAGATATGGTGACTTCTATTAAAATGAATACTTTTTTCAATCATGGTTACTGTAAAGAACTGTAATCTTCTGTACTTTTTTTGTGCCCATATGCTTATTTGTTTTAGTGAAAATGTTAGTTAAATAAGAATGAAGCCATTTTGAAGGTTTTCCATTTTTATTACTCATCCATGGCACATTTCCTCCCCTTTTACTGAAGGATGTGATCCAATAGTTCAGCAACTGAAACCCTCTCCCTCTTTTCTTGGTTCAGCTGGGATCCAAACCATTCCACTGCAGTGGGGGTATGTAAAGGTCCTCACCCTCTCCCTTAATGTGTAGCATTGCTATTCAGAAGGAGCTGACACATCCTCTGTTAGACCTGGACCACGATCTGGGAGTACGAGTCTCACATCTTGTGCAAGATTAAAGGGCTCCCAAAAAGCTACAACTTCAGACCTCTGAAAGCCAGGGAAAAACCCCAAGGGCTATATTCATCGCTTTCCAGTATGGAAACAAACCGCAGGGAAAGGGCAACAGCACAGGGATGGAGAAACAAAGACATTGGTTAATGCACAACAAAAAAACAATCCCAGGAAGTCAAAGCAACACAGAGATGGGAATTGGCAAAAGGTTTGGGATTCATGATCAAGGAACAAAAACTTTTCTAACTGAAGAGTTCTGGGAAACGCAGAACTAAAGAAAGTGTGTTATAAGGAATTTTCTTTAGGTCAGCTTACTCTTTTCAGTACAAGTATTTACAAATATGAAAAAGTACAGTAATTCAAAACCAGTATTTAGCTATGACATCAACAACTGTAGTTCAATGTACTTTGCTTTTAATTAGCTGCTGAAACAAAGATTTCTCTTAACAGTTGTCTTTTTAATCTTTGATCCATAAGTCAAGGCAAGCTGAAACAAAAAAGAGAGACAAAGCTACTGGTAAGTTCCACTTAAATACTATCATCAAATCCTCAAATCTAAAATGAAGCTCTAAGCTTTATTAATACAAAATAGAGTATTTCAATATTCTGTAGTCCATAAAATCTCTTTAATATAACTTCTTGATAGAGATCTATTGCGGATGTATCAGCTTTATTTTTCAGGAAGATGTAGATATTAAAAAGGCAGGACAACAGCGAGAACGAGAAGAGTTAAAAGACCACAATAGCGGAAAACACAGCAACAAGGATTTTCAAGTTAATTCCCTTTTAGACTGGATTTGATCTAGATATTTAGTGTATTATAAGAGACCCAGTCATGCATCACAGCCATTCATCAGCGAACTCACATGTGAAAAGCAACTCTGAGTTTAATCCTAAATGAAGAAAAATACCCAGTTTAATGCCTAACTGTAAAAGAAACATTTTTTGTGCTAGTGATTGCGGCATACACAGGTTAGACAACAGCACTCAACTCATACCCGAAAAGACTTTGAAATTATTCCAAAAGCTACCACAGGAAGGAAAGCATTACATGCAAAATGCCATCTTCAACAAGTGAAAGAAAGATTAAAACAGGATAGCTAAATAAGAGAGGATAACCACCACCAAATTTTAAAACTAGAACAAGGCAACACAAAAATGAGCATTTAACAAGCAACATGCCTAAAGCATGAAGGAAAAAAAAAAAACACCCTGAATTTCAGAAACAAAGGAAGACTACCAGCGAATCAGGGCAATAAATAATTAAGTGGTATGATTAGGAGATTCACAGTGGACACTGGAACATTTCACTAAAAGAGAAGTGCAGCATCAGTAACAGGCTATCCAGAGGGGATGTGCAATCTCTGTTCCTAGAGGTATCAAGATTTATGCAGACAAAATCACGACTGACTAAATATAGCACTGGCAACAATTCTGCTTTGAGGAGAGCAAATTACCAACTATTGCTTTTATGATTATGTGTAGCATTCAGGAAAGAGAACCACAGCAGAGACCACAAAGGAAGTCTTTCACAGCCCTTCACTATGAAAGAGGTGCTACCTTTCTGTATCAGGGATGATTTTTAAGACTGATTTAAAACCAAGGAAGTCAGAAGAAAAATATTTTAGCGAAATTTCATCTGTTGAAAAGTAACTACACGTAAGACTCAAGTTGTAGATGAAACAAAATATAACATTACTGAAATACTTAATTGCTTAAATCAACACCAGTAAAAGAGGAATAAAATTACATCATTCTCCTCAAAAGCATGTAAGGAATTTTCTGAGATCTACATTCTAGTAAGCTTTTTTGTATTATTTTTCTACATTCTATTAGAAATTAAAATTATGTATTGGAAAAGATTGCTACTTTTTTCCCCAAAAGAAAATCATGCTACGTGATACTACTGCATTTCTTTAAGTCAGCAACATCTTAATATATCACATACACTGAACCAAATGGATGATAAAAAAGTCAAATTAATTTCTACAACAAGAAGTACAAACTTAATGCCTGGGGAAAACCAACACTGACTATAGGCAGACAGTGATATGGCCAAAATTAGCTATTACCATTCAAGAAAGAAGCTGTTAAAGCTGCTCCATTTCCCCTACAAATCATTTGGAAGCTCTGAAGCAGTTAAAAACGCAATAGGAATACTGTGATTATCAATAAAAGAATTGACAATTACACAGGAAATCTCATTGTGTCATAAAAATCTGTTTTGTATCAACACTTTACACAATTTGTGTATCTGGTTACCCTCTGTAAAATAAAAGATGTCACAGAGTGAGTAGAATAAGCAGAGATACAAATGAAAAGAAACTAAAGATTTTACAGTTTGGAAATAAAGGACCAAAATGAAGGGAATACATGGCTACAAAATCATGAGTGTCTTACAGAATGAATATTCTTTTTTTTTCTCAAGTTATAAGACAGAACACTGAGGAAATTCTAAGGAAGTAAACTTAAAGGAATTGCTTGCTTAAAAAATTTGATTAGATTAATTCCACATATAGATGCCAAACACATGGTTACTCAGATAAAAATCCTGAGTTTAGCTCAGGTAGACCTAAACCCATAAATAACTGAAATCTAGAAAAGCACATCACAGTAGGATCATGCTTCTGGAAATCAGAGAAGATACTGTGCTAGATTAATCTCATTTAACACAGGAGAGCTGTTCTGATCCTGAATACCTGGAAACCCATGGCTAATTGTGAGCAAAGGGTAGATATTTCCAGATGCCACAAGTGAAACACATAGGTTACTAAGTGCAAAAAAGAGGCAAAGAATACCAGGATCTTCAGCATAATTTTGTGTCAAGCTATTATAAGAAGCAGTAATTTTCATCACATGCACTTGCAGAAAATGTACATCCCTAAATTAATCATAACAGGGTAAAAAAAATGATGCTTGAAGAATAACTATAACTCTTCAAATGAGGGAGAAATGTCTGGCCAACTAAAAAAATCAAATTTTTTCCAGGAACCAGCCAACAAAACCATTTGCAAATCTCCCTGTAAAAAGAGTATTTAGGCTTAATCTGGGGAGAATTTAATTTAAAGAATGAGAAGTATAGAAAAACAGTATCTTGAATTTCTCTGTACAGACAGAGAAGCACCAAAATAATCTGTGAAATGCTTGGCAACAATTACTTTTTCAAAGAACCTAAACAAGCTGGTAAATATTTATAATGCTGCAGAAATAGGTGTACGACAGATTATAACAGGGAAATCTATATCAAAATGGGGAGAACAAACCACTTCAGTAATGACATAAAAATCCAAGTAAATTACAAATTAAAGAGGCTATTTTTGTTATTATTTCTGTAAATTTAGCTTACTCTGGAAACTATGGTATCATTGAAAATATTGGTAGCAATGAATATTTAAAGGTTTTGTTAACCAGAATTTCACCAGTTGTTCAGTGCAGATATTACTGAAAGTTCCCTGCTTCCCCAATTCAAATGTTATCTGACATTTAAAGAAAAATATATCAATTTTCTATGACCAATGCTGGCTATAGCAGAGCAGGGAGGAATCTGTGCTCCTATTACTTATGCCTGAGAAGCCTGGTTCTGACCTAAACAGTCAGCAGACACAACCAGCCTGTGTATTAACATGACCATCTTGGTACTTAATCACTGATGGAAAATGTCTGGATTCACTCTGAAAATGAACCTGGCCTAGCATTACTACCAAGTGGTGGTGTGTCTTGGGACCTCATAATTACAATTGTTATTTGATACAGAAAATCACTGATGCTGAGTTCATATGTATCCCTGGTGTAATTCATAATTTACGTGCAAAATACACATTATTCCTATATCATTGAGTGTAAACAGTTACAAAAGGTATGCCAGCAACCTTCTCCTGCCTAAACCACAGCAGCAGACTTGTCCTTCATCAGGAATATAACTACTTAATGTTTCTGAATTTTAGGTATACTGAGCAGTTCATATGCTTTAGACTCTTGTGATCCCACTCTTTAACTGGGGGAACTTTAACACATTACATCTAGAATGACAAATTCAAAGTGAAGCCTGTTAAGCAATCCTTCTGTTACTAGACTGATACACAGACTTAAAAAGAGATTTAAGCACCCAGGACAAAGGGTGACATATTCCAAAGAATTGTCTTGATTGCTCATTAGAGTACAGCAAACTGTTTAGCCATAGCATTTACGTAGTAGATATTGAACATGTACATATCATAGTATCAGAAATGTAACTTCTGACTACTTAAACTCCTGTTGGCCATATGCATTCTTATATTACAAAATGCAATTTGCTGAAAAAATAATTTCCCTAAGCCTTTCTTAAAGGTAAAATCAACTCCTTCCCCTTGGATATGCTTGTAATTTCAAATTGCTATTCTTTGGTGTCTGTAATAGAAGCAACATAGTGTCAAAAACATAATCAGAAAGTCTCTCCAATTCTGGACAATAATGCAGTATGAGGCTGGACCTTGTGGTGTTCTGTTTTAAGTTTGTTCAGTTTTAGTTAGATAATTTATGTTAGTTAGATTTATAATGTTTGCTCTTATGAACCCCTATTCTTTTCCCTCACATTGGTTTCTCCCAAGTTATTTTTACCAATTTTTCCCGCCACTCTCCCTGCCAATCTTCCCTCTCCTCCCCCAAGTTTCCAGAATTATCCCTGCCAATCCTTGGTAACCCTACCCAAACCTCTGTCCATCTCCCTAGTCCATTCCAAATCCTTCCAGAACCTTCCCTGTCATCCATCCCTATCCCTGCCAGGGGTTGGCTCCCTGTGACTTTCCCCTCCTTTGTGTTATCTCCATTTGTTCCATCGTCCCTCATCCCTCCCCTAAAAGACCCTTATTGGCTGGCCTGAGTGCCAGCCCCCCTGTTTCTGTTGCTTTATAACATTTTCCCGGGCATCGTGCGGGGCCATTTTCCTCGTCCCCATCCTGGGAGAATAAAACCTTCTTTGGACACACGAGAGAGTGGCCTCTCCTTCCCCTCTCACTCCGGATCCCTCATGAGGAACAGCTATTCACTGCAAGCTTATCCACGCACACCTGGTTGTTGCTGCCTGCCTGCGGTGGGCTGGGTCTTTCAGCCGGGCTCTCCACCTGCCTAGCCGCTGATCAATAACCTGGGCAGTGACAGACCTTACTAAATAAAACAAAGCTGACACTTGAAGTTTCTTTTTCCAAAATTAACTTCTGGTTCTAATGCCCAAAAACACCTGAAAAAAAAATTTATAATTGGCCAAGGCATTACTAATTTCAATTATTTACTGTCTACCACATTAGAAGCACCTTCCCTTGACC
This sequence comes from Irena cyanogastra, assembly GCA_013397155.1. Lineage (NCBI taxonomy): Eukaryota > Metazoa > Chordata > Aves > Passeriformes > Irenidae > Irena > Irena cyanogastra. The sequence goes on along the minus strand of VWZV01006933.1, from coordinate 144,434 downwards.
CACTGCAAGTTTCAGGCATTGCAAGACTCAGGGGTATATTTAGGTCTGGAATTAAATTCTTTTTGTTCATCCTGCCATCACCAACTTTGCAATTGATTGGTACCAGTCTCAATGTTCTGCCTTTCTGATATAAATGTTAATCATGTATTTCTCACTATCTTCTTGCTTGATGCAAATCTGGCAAGGACCCCAGCATCCAGGTGTCTGCAATCTCAGGAAGGGGGAGCAAGGGGGTTGAGGACTTTTATTTTCTTTTCCTTTTCTCCAGTTTAGGAAATGAGAACAGTACGGTGTGCTGGCTCACACACATAGGTTAATGGTCTGACACCAAATACCTGAGAGTATTCTCTGCATGTCGGCTTTGGGAACTGAAAATTGAATAAGAAGCAATAATGAAGTTCCTTTGCACTCCCCTGATATCTCTTCTTGTCATCACATATGATGACTTTCAAAAGTCAGTAGCTTTCTACTACTTTTGCTCAAAACATAAAATGTGGCATTTACCCTCCCACAACACTCCAAGGGGTGGGAGTGGAACAAATTCCACAAATTTCACACAGAAAACCAGCATTTCCACTTTATAAAATCCATCCAAAATAAAGCTATAGGATTATTGAACATGAAAAAGCTCATTTTCCCTCATTTTAGCAATAAGGTTAAAGGCCTCTCATTAATGGAAACTCAGGATGCAGAATACACACAGTGTTTGATAACTTGATTTTTTTATGGACTCCACTATGCACAATATTTTTCATTGACACATTTTTACATTCCTTATTCTCTTTGGTATATCTGTTGACTGAAATCCCATTAATTAACTGCTTTAACCTATGTTCTTTCCCTTGCAACACATATTCCATTTATTTAGTTACTGTCAATCACAATAAATGGTTTGAAATCCGTGTAGATAGATAAATGAAAATGGGAAGGCTCATCCTAACTTTAGACGAAAGAATTAACTCAGAAGTGAAAATACAAATTATATTTTCATTTTGTGCATATATATACATAATTTTTAAAAAACAGTATTTAGGAAGTGTGCAGAAAGGTGAAGTCTGAAGTCTGTTCAGATAGTTACTCGGTAGCACTGGAATCTGCTTTCATGTGACTCTTCAGAGAAAACAGCAACTAACATTTTGTTCATTTTCTTGCCTTAGAGTTTTCTTGTAAGATGAGACAATACAGCTGCCACCTTTACAGAAGAAAATGAAGTCTTTGCAACTCTGAACAATAACCTCTGCAGTATTTTTACAGCTTCCTCACAACAAGTACATGATACATATTTATTTCGATGTTAAGGGTAAATTTTTAAAAATCAGCAAAAGCTGAGTACGATAACTAAAGATAACTAAATTCACTCAGACCAGAGAATGTTATTTCCAAAGACTAGGTAAGGACAATAGCAACACTTTCACGTTTCCCTAAAAACAAATGCCCAGGAAAATAGTGCTTTTTTCCTCCAGCATTATATATGACTTACTATAACAGAATCACAAAAGGACTACAAGCTGCCATGCCTGATAGAGTATGTAAGCATTTGTAGAGAAGTCTGGGCAAAAAGCAGTACAGGAAAAAGAGTAAAGGATTTACTTTATGAGGGCCAGAAAACATCAATCTCCAACTAGAGCAAGATGACCACGTCAGCAGTATTCTGGTAGAACTTTCTCGTGTGAATTGTTATGGAGAAAGGAGGAAGGCAGCCAATTCTTCTTTCACTCTCCTAAGGCTCAAGCACCTCTAACAGTTCATCTGAACTTTCTGATTGTTTGAAATATTTCATGACAAATGCTCACAAAGACAATGCAACCATCTTTTCTACAATGACTAAACATCAGTAACCAGCACAGAAGTGGACAAATTTTATCAGGCTGCAGCAATTCTCACTTGTACTCACCGGTCTCAAAGGAAAACCTCACTCTGCAAAAATACAAATTGCTTGTGGATGCACTGCTACACCACTATTCTAAAATTCCACCTGTTACTGTAAGCCTTAAAGTCACAATTCTGAAGTTTTACTATGTTAGTTCGCACTTTAAAATACAAAGGAAGTTAGACATTGGTCTGTTAGTGGATGTGATCTTCAGAGGTATGAGAAGTGAGAAACACTGCAAGGGAGAAATTCTCCATATCTACATGCATTTCTCACCAAGGGTAGAGTGCATAGGTAACAGAAGAGGCATAAAGTTTTCATGATCAGTCCAAAGAACTGAGATGGGAGCAACTGTGTTGCAGTCAGCTCTTCTACACATCTTGCAAACTATCAGCATGAATAATACTTCATTTGATGAGTGAAAGTTCTTTCTGTGTGATTCAATAGATTACATTGTTTTGTGATTCAATGGATTAACTTTGGAACTTTGTACCTCTTCGAACTTAGTGACTAAAGTGGCACTTTGCAAAGAGAAAAAAATGTTGATGATCCGAAGAAAGCAATGAGTTATGCAGTAAAAGTGTATTCTGCCTCATTTTTGGCAAATTTCCTTGAAAATTATCAATGTGATGTGGCAATTAATTTTCATGAGTAGGGTCCTTATTCCTTATGATTCCATCTTCCACAGGTCAAATTTGGAAACACTTCCTCCAATGACGCCTTCCTATTTAATGTAACTCATTTCAGCCTTTAGTCCCCAGCCTTATTAATCTATTCTTTAATGCCTCTCAATCATTTCTCCCTGCTCTGCTTCTACTGCAGCAATTGATGCTTTATTGAGCAATACGGTCTCCCCCATTTTTCCCATTTTATCTCCCTATTCATACTTTCATAGTCAGGCATCATCAACATTCTTGTATATTTAAGTATAAAGCACTGATTTCTGTAAACTACTGTTGCTCTGATTATTAATCACAGTTAAAGCTGATTTAGGTTAGCATTTCACCACAAACCCTGGATACATAAATTGACATCTGCTTTCACTCCTCCTATATCTTGAAAAATAGTCCTAGCATGGTATCTGTATTTTGCAAGCTTTTCTTTTTCCACTTCTGTGTTACTGGCAGAGTGTGTTACTTCAGAAGAATGAAAATTATAAAATAATTTCTCTTTGTAATGCAGCAGAATATTTTAAAGGAACATATTTTGCTAAATTTGCATGTTACCCAGAATATGTACCAATGAATGAGTCCTGTGAGGTGCACTGAGTCAAACTGGGCACGTATCTATGCCTCTGTGATGGCAACTGAGGATAAAAATACAATAGGATCCACAAGAGTTCACTGTTAAATAAAATTCAATGACAAGACACATATGATGAAAAAAGCCAGAGATAACTTTACGAATAAAAGTGTTGAAAAAAGAAGAGATAGGAAAAGTGACAACAAGTGAAATTCTAGCACATTTATCTGCAGAATAAGTTCAACATTTACAATAAATTTCAAAATAATTATTTCTTCCCTATTCCTAACAAACTTTAGATTTGGCAATGGACAGGACACATGTGAACAGAACACAAACCACAATGTATCTTTAGTATATGTTCAAGATGTTAATCATTTTTCGTGGGGTTTTTTCCAACATGCATGTTTTAAAAGTTACAGATAGATTTATTATTGGACTAGACAGCTTGCATGACAATGAGGTCCAGTGACTTTAAAAGCATAGCTGACAGTGTTCTCTTTTCAGCATCACTTTGTGGGTTTCTTTTATTTTTAATGGACTTCATAAATTAAAAGGGAGATCAATCCTTGTCTTACTACAGGGAAAAGTAGCTTAATTTTAGCTCGATTTCAGGCTCAGCTTATTGCCTGAATTTTCAAAACCTTTTAGAAACTTTAAGACAGTACCAAGACCTTCAAAAACACCCAAAACCTAGATGTTTTAACATAACTGAGTGCAGAGGTAGCATCCCAAAACTACTATTCATACAGCATCTTTTATGTCTGTTGGTGATCTAGATGAGTAAGTCTTCAGCGGTACATCTCAAATTCCGCTGTTTTCTTAGCTTTCAAATGTAAGTCAATTATCATTTTGAAAAGGCTGGACTTAAGCATTTTTTTAATATAGACCAGTTATCATCTGAATATACTTTGTAAAATCTTATGGCTGTCTACCCAGCTGATTGAAACATTTTCTCCTTTTTCTCTATTAAGGCTACTTACATTATCACATAGGAGGCTCTTATTTTTGGTGCCTGTTGTGTTACAGTCGCAGGGTTTGCAAACATCCATGGCTGAAAGATCTGCACCTGCTTGTCTGTAATGGAAATCCTTGCACAGCTCACAGTTCCTTCCTGCATGAAAGAAAGGTTATGCATTATGGCTTCCAATTCATTAAAATTAGCTGTATAATTCAAAATTAAAGACTATTCCTTTGAGAGAATTCTATAATTTTCAGGACGTCCATTTTAATGCACCTTTCATCTCTACCTGCCAATTTAGTGATCCAGAGCATATGAAACAATGAACCTGTTACAAACTATGTTTTACTTCATTAAACTTCCATCTGTTATATAATACCACACTTATATAAAAGCTGTGCTATGCAAATGCCTATACATTTTTTTTGAAAAATTGAACCTGAAACTTTTCTTTTTTTTCTTTACTAGATAAAGCCAAGAAAACTGAAATAGAATGTTTAAGAAGTATTCAAATGTATTACCTACATTGAATAAAGAGGTTTATTCAATAAGCAAGAAACTGACATTAGAGCAGAAATTTGACAACCTTTTTAGATGTGGTCTGTTAAAATGGACCAATAAGATTATATTTTGGATTTAAAGGCTCTAGCACATGTAATGGGAATAGCCTTGAAACCATATCTTTTAATTATTTATTTGAATGTGTTTTGCATGAAAGTTTTTATACAAGATTGGATTAAATTTTACACTATTTTCTCATGGCTTAAGAATTGACACCACTGTTGTTACTGCACTATCTGAATAGTTTAAAAATACATATACATGAGAATTTATTGGACTGTCAGCCGTTGAGCATTACTAATTTCAGCTGACACAAGACTTAGTCAAAAAGGAACTGTAAAATAAACAGTCCATTCTCTTTGACTTACCAGCTGTGTTGTGCTGACAGTTATCACACACTCCACCACCTCCTCGGTGGTGTTCCTGAGGAAAAGGATCCATTGCTAAGTCGTAGTGACAGCTTTCTGCATGGCCATAACACTGACATGGTTTGCAATTATAGGCATGAACTTGGTCACCTGGATGGAAAGGCTTGTCATTGTACAATGGCAAACAGTGATCACACTGAAATGAATCAGAAACAAAAGAAAATCCAGCTTCTTAGACATGAGTATTTCTTCGCCTCACCAGTTCACCGATATAGTCTTTATGTTCATATTTTCTTCCATGTGTTTTCCCCAATTTAAATGTTAATAATATTTGGCTTAGAAAAAAAGTGAGAAAGCACAAAGAGAAATAACAAACCAAACATTTTAATTATTATTTTAACCTTTTAAAGTCACTTTAAAAACAGAGTAAAACCAAGGAATGTGGGCAGAAGAACAAAATTTTAAGAATTTAGATACTCAACACAGGCTAATGTCCTGAGATTCCAATTCACTTAGACTTTTAAAGATGCAAAATGATGCTTGCTATATTTGTGGCACAGGAAATGTTCACTTAATCCATCCATTTAGACGCATTTTAAACAATGTCTGTTCTTGCAGTTTTTAACATTGCAATAACTGTAGTTTCTACTACTACCATTTGACCTCATGAAACAAAATAGATTGCAATCATAATTTCTGTCTTTCAGAAGGAATTTAAATGCTTCAAAATAAGTTGCTTCTGTTACATATTTGGGTAACTATTTTCTTTTTTGGGTAACTTCCTTCTTAATCTTGAGAAGCATGCTCATCTTTCTTTATGGTTGTTATTTCAAGCAGTATTATATTTGTTATATTTTAGTATATCACCTATACACTGAAAACTAGGAAACTGTATTGAAGTTTCCAAACTGTTTCAGTCACAGCTGGTGCTGGGAAAGCATCATCTGTGTGTAAAACAATCTGAATTAAAAACCATAAGCTTAAGATAGTCCAAGAATTCCAGACCAGTCACAAACTATAACAAAAGCCACTTGGGAGACAAAATGAAATCACAAGAATTTATCTATTGAAATTTAGCTTGAATACACTAAATAAAAAGTAAGCAGTAAGATAGCAATAATAACTGCACCTTTTCCTAATCTGTTAAAAACACACAATATCACCACAGTGAGAGAAAAAAGGATGTTTCAGGATGAAAATTAGCAGGGTTTCACTTGAGACCTTGAACTCTGGCCTTTGTTTATCAGAGTAACCACTGCCTAGTTGTGATTATCTCACTTTAAGTGCACTAAGGGCAACACCTTGACCATAACTCTGCACAAGTTACACAGCCCTAATTTATTCAAGTCCTTCTCTCATTTACATCCATGTCTCCTCTCTCTCCTCATTGCAAAAAATCAGCATTACACAACACCCAACGACACGAGACAAGAGGGTTCATTCAGGCATGGCACAACTTGAAAAGCAAAACAAAGAAACAAGCCACCAGCCAAGCTACCCAGCTCATGCAGCTCCCCCCTCCTCCCATATGTCTACGGAAATATGTCCTCCTTGAAAGGAAAACAGTGCAGGAACAGCTATCAACCTGCCAGCCCTGAGTTTCCATTTGTGCATGGCCAGCCACACAGCAGCTGAAAGCATTCATCATCTCATTTCAGATTTAATCTTGGATCAGTTACTTATGCACACCTGTGCTTGTATCCATTGTTAAATGACACACAGGAACGAAGGAGTATGAGAGAAAAAGATGGCATCTGATGATACAGCAAGAAGCCTCTTCGAAACATCTCTTGTTCTGTGACTTTTAAAACTTTGACAAAACTTTTTAAAATCATAGAATTACTAAGTTTGGAAAGACCTTTAAGATCATCAAGTTCAACTATTAACTGAACACTGCCAGGTTCACCACTAAACCATGTCCCTGAAAGCCATATCTACACACTTTTAAATATTTCCAGGGACAGTGATTCCATCACTTTCCCTGGGTAGCCTGTTCCAATCCCTGGCAACCCTTTCACTGAAGAATTTTTTCCTAATATCCAATCTAAACCTTCTCTAGACCAATTTGAGATTATTTCCTCTCATTCTATCACTTGTTACCTGGGAGAAGAGATTGACTCCCCCTCTCTACAATCTTCTTGGTAAAAAAGCAGTCATTCAGAAGTTGGCAATGAGTGTCAAACATTTGTTTTTCTAGCAGCTGTCACACCTGCATGCAATAAAAATGGTCACTGGACCCCCACATCACCCTGCTGTTTGTCACACCTTTATTAGGTTAGGAACTACATTTAACTTCCAGACCTTCAGGGCTGAACTTTCATGTTTGGTAGCACTATCATGTACACGTTGCCATCTTAGGTCTTCATTCACCAAATCTCAACTCTACATTTGTCCAAAGCACAGTAGTTGAGAATTGTCAATCGACAGATTTGGAGTTTGGTTTTTGGCTACCACACGAATGAATAGGTACATTCCCAAAAAGCCCATGGCAAGGCCTAGCAGTAGATTACAAAGGATGTTAATGCTTAACAAAACCAATGTTTCTCTGTAACTATAACACCCAGAAACATGCATGTCCTTATTCTCAGTTACATCTAGGCCCTTCAGAAATCATCTTAGATATCTGGTTTTCCCTATGGCCAATAACAAACATGCCTTCTTGAGATCTAGTATCTGAACTTCTCATCATCTGCAAAAAGTTTCCTGAGAAAACAAAACATGGAGCCAAGTGGCCAAAATACTGGCCAATAACTTGGCCAAATTCATTATTCTAAAACTATGACTAAAAACTGATTTCAAACAATGCATTCAAGATACTTTTTTTACTAAAATTATTATTAAAAATTTAAAAGCACACTCCTATAAGCACTGTTTTTTCTCTCTTAATATTTATACCGGAAGAAGAAAAATAACCATTATGCTAAAATTTATGACAGAGAATCCTGTATATAACTAGTGTCAAAAATGGAAAAATATATCACTTAAAGCATACTTATGGTATCACCAGTGACTTGAGCCTAAGCCTTTATGTACCAAGTTCATTTTTAGGCCTTAAGAATTCTGAGGACCATGTCTCTGAAGAAACAGTCAACAAATATCCAAAGAAATATTTCAGACAGCAACAGTAACAACACTTTAAAACTTGCAATAAGTCATTATTAACTAGAACCTTTCATTCCAACACTTTTTAAATATCCTGCTGCTTGCCTCTCAGTGGCATTCTTTTATATACATATATATATATATAATTTTATGTGGAATTAATACCTTTTTTCCTTTTTGTGACCTATGTAGGAATTTGCAGCCCACTCTGAAAGCTCAGTTGCAATAAACAGTGTACATACACAACTATAGTACTTATACATGTGCTTCTGTAATACATGTTACCAAAAGTCCACAATTTAAAAGTCTGATGATGTGACACCGAGGTTAGAATGCCACCTTCTCAGGCATTTTGAAATGTTGACTTGTCATTGAAAAGCTCCATTATGTATAGCACCCATGTTTATTTATGCTGCCCTCTAAGTGTTGACTGCAATGGGATAATTAATAATATACAACTTTTTTTCCTTCCTACCAGATCCTATTCTGTATCCATCCACTATGCTTTAACTCCATTTCATTTCCTTAGCCAAAAAAATATGGCTTCTAGGGAACATATATTCCAGATAGCTTTCCCATGCTCTAAAGACAGTCTTAATTTCCTCCTGGCTTTCACCAGCACCCTCACTACAGCATTTGAATATCTACCAAGACTATGTGTGAGTTACATCTGTCTCTTGTCAACTCCACAATGATCAAAGGGCTTTTAGACTCAAAAGCCAGGTTTTATTAGGGGAAGGAAAAAAAAAGCAAACAAAATTAGAACACTAAGTGAGTCCAAGGGACCAAGGAAGACTGAACAGAAATGAAAGGTGTCTTATGGGGTTCCAGCCCAATGCTCCATGTACCAAAAATTGCATTTTTTGCTGGCTTACTTGTTTATGCAAGCAAGAACTCTGTTATTGAGTGTAATGTATTTACAGTTCCTCATGTACTATTTATGATTAATTTCAACATCTAACATGATATAGATCGACCTTTAACTAAGGTTTACATAGATTCTTCTGTAAAAATATAAAATGTCTTATTCAATTCTTGATAAATCAATGTATGCCATTTTCCGACCTCAAATGTTTAAAACTATTATAGAAAACTCCGAAAGCCTGAAACCTTTACTGCATCCAGTCAATCTCTCACTTCCATTCATATTTTCTCAAGCACTTATCAGAGTGTCTTTATTTATTTTAAACTTTCTTTTCTATTATGATTTCTATAATTATCCCTGTATATTTTGCCATTACCCTTCTGTATTAAGTTCTATACAATTGATTTTAAAGAGGCTCTGAGGCTGCAATGTAAGGCTAACTGTCTGTCCTTTCCTGACTGTCTTGCCTGTCTTGTCGTTTCATGGGCTGTTTCCAGCTCATCATGTGACAGCTTGGAAAGTTTTTGAACATACTTTTACTCAAGTCTAAAAACTAATCTTTGCATACAAATGTTACCAAAATCTGGACTCCACTCTCAGTCCCTCAGTTTCCATTTGTAAAAGGCAGAGCTATCTCCCAAAGTTGGACCCAAGGCATTTAGAGAACAATCTGTAAATGAAGAAGCTGAACGTTTTTTTCGTAAAATGAGAGACAAGCTTTGTGAGGAGTAATTTCCTCTTTTTTCATAATCTGGCCCCTCAACATCTGCATATCATTTTTAAGCAACCCCTTCTTTCCATCATCTCAGATTTGAAAGCAACATATTTCATCATCATTCTTCACCAAAATGGAACTCAGGAAAAAAAAATCCATTTGGTATGTCAGATTTCATAACATGGTGATGCAAATACCTAAACTAAGATTTCTATTTGTAATAGTTATGCAGATTTTTCATTTCTGGTATTGCTTTGCTGCCCAACAGCTAGCCAGATGTATACGCCAGATAAATTCAATACAGTAAGTTTAGCTGTATTAAGTGTAAATCTGACAAGGACATACTCTGCCAAATGTAAAAAGCTTTTCAAGGATCTCTGATTCCTAGTACAAGATATTGAAAAAATCCACTCTAAAGCCAAAAACTTTCTTACAGACTCTCAGTTGTGGTGACTTACTCTCTGCTAACACAGAACTTAACTTAAAAAAAAAAAACTGCTTACTGATAGTGCTATTTCTGCTCAAAAATATTTTCTTTTTCTCTACCAAAAAAGGTGTACTTGGAAATTTGCTTCATCAAATGCTTACTTAAACCAAAAAAGCTTATAAATAAATAAATAAATTTATTTTTACAGTTCCTAATTCACTGGGGTGGAAGCCAAAGAAACAGGTGTAAATCTATCAGAGCAAGTTTTATCATTGCCAGGGATAGTCAAAAATCAGAATGGGCTTTTGTTTTGCTTTTAAGTGCTAGCCTTACAAAAAAAAATAAAAAACTTCAAGCTGTTTAGATTCCATGTAAATCTTTGATAAAATTCAAAGTAGTTACTGATATATTTCCAAATACCAATTCTATTTTACTACTACTGCTATTTATTTCATATTTAATAGATACTGACACGGTAATTAAAGAATGAGAAAAATAATTAAACAACATCCTTATTGTACACAGAATTAATACAGTTAATTCAAGCACTTCAATTATACTTACAATGCATCTATGCCAAATCAAAGATGTGAACACTCAGTGGAACAACCCATTAACATTGACAGGAAATATCTGATAAGGCAGATACATCACTAAAATGTATTTGGTTTGTTTTCACAAGATAGCATAAGTCTTGCAAGAGTGCTTGGTGAACTTCCAGATCTTATTAAATATTTATAATTAATCCTTACGAAGTAACATTTCACAATGTGTGTTCTAATTAAAGGGACACTGTCACCTCGAATTTTTTTTTCTAATTTGACCCATCTAAAAATTCGAAATTTAGGTTCAAGTCCCATTTAGACTGTGGATCCTACACTTCTGCTTAAGAAGTGAGGAAACTTAGATCCCCTATGAAATCTTACAAAGATCTTTCACATAATCATGAGCACTGTATTAAATGCTCTGAGGTTACTTCTCCTCACTCTGTTCCAGCAAGGACAGACTGCTTGGGGTTTTTTTTGATGTGTGATTAGACTCTCCTTTGCTACTGCTGTTGCTATTCCATATAACTCCTTCTTAATTTTTAGAAAGGCTATTTCCAAAAGGCATAAATGTAGCAAGAATTACATCATGTACTCACAATGGAAATCTAACACTCAGTGAGATTGAGGGATTCATTCCTTTGAAGTAGCCCATTCTTTCTTAACCTCAACTTCTTTTCCTTTTTTTTTTCTTTTGAGATAAATAATTAAGCCAGGGAACCATTTCTTTGAGCAAGTTTTTTTTACTCATACATCACGGTTCTGCTTTTGTTGAGTTGTATGCAAAAAGCTTCCAAGAAAACCAAAGGCTGCATGAAATAAGTGAAAAGTGGTACCACTGAGCTCTCCTCCATGTATTTATCTAGAATACCATGACTTACAGTAATCAACCCCATTTTGGTTCTTCCATGGCCAAGAATTATAAAACTGTTAGAATCACAAATGAAAATTATAATTTTGCATTTATGCTGCTTTGAATTGCATTATGGACCACTTGAACTGTTTCCTTTCAAATGAAACTAAATTGGAAGCTGAACTCCAGGACTTTGCCTGCTGCATTCTATGTATTGAATGGGTCTGGAGACCAAAGGAGCACAGTAGAATTACCATGGAGTAGTACCTTCACCCTACAGGACTCTTACTAGTTGCTACAGCAGGTAGAGACAATTTTATTAGACACTCACAGTTTTATCTCAGGTTTGCATCTAATGTTTGAAAGCGGCATCTCTAACAAGAAATCAAATTCCTGAACATAACACTCCTGATGGTCTGTGTTGGAATGGCTTTTGGTGAGGGTGGAGACTGGAATACATCTGTTTCCTTAATTGATACAAATCTGCCACAGTAAGTTTCCCTGTGAAAGACAGGCCTACACTAAGACACATATACACACTCTTTTCCAGGACTGAAATCCCAGTGTTAAGGCTGTTTATAGGTGGCATGGACAGATGAAGGTGAGACTCNTGTTGAATTTTAACCCATTTTATCTCTGTTAAAATGTCCATTTCTTACTAAAATAAAATCTGTATAGAGTCTTAATTAATAGTCAATAACCATACCACTCTACCTGAAGGGCTGCTCTTCTGGAGGCATGACACAGCCTTGCAAATACAGCTGAAATTATTTTACTGTTACATCGTCACCAAGATAAAGCTGTTTTAGTAAATGCATCTCATAATACATCTAAATCAATAATCAAAATATATTAATAAGAAAGAAAATTTTAAAGTAAACATGACTTCTAACAGGGTGCTTTCTCTCAACATGAGAACTACCAAAATAAGTTCAGGAATAGTAATATTTACAAATCTGTACCATATGCTTCTTGGAAACTATTTCATTGCCAAATTTGCATGCTATTTCCAGGGCATAATTAGTCCCTTCACACGACAGCACACTTATCATATACAATAAAGTTGTCAGTCACAGTCGATACAACAGTTTTACTGACAGCTACCCAATTTTGAAAGGAAAACTCCAACTAAAACAAAGAATGAGCTCCGCATTGACTGTTAAAATTGCCATGACTGGGAATATATAGCTTGGAAGACTTACTGAAATAAAGCACAAGCCATTGCTTCAGTCATAAGCCTTTGCTTAGAGGCATTGGTAGTTCCAAGGAAAGGATTGCTTTTGACAGATTTGTGTCATATGTATAATTAATTGTTGCCAGGGATGTGAGCAAACAGTTAAACAAAACAGTATACCAGTCATTTCCAACTTGATACACTGCTTCAGACCAAATTCCTTTCTCAATCATACATGTAAAAGCAAAACAAGTTGATCAAATTTTAGGCAGGTCCTTATATGCCGTGCAGAGCTGTAACAGTCAGAGATACTGCTGGATGTGGGAGGAGTCACATAACACTTACCTTCCACTGACTGTAACTTCATTAACTCCATAGTATCTATGTCTAAAATTTACCCAAGGTTCACTAGTATGATACTGGCCGCGGAGATGAATTCTCACTTGTGTAGCTTCTACAAATTCTTGAAGAGATGGAGTATTATAAAAATCATTGTAACCAGGTCGGTGATTTGGTTCCGGGGTAAGAACACTGAAAGTTAGATTACCACGAGAATATGGTGTAAAGCTGTTTAAATAGAGAGGAAAACAAATTAAACCCAAAATACTACATATTTTACAGATTCTAGCTCCTAACATACTATTTCTCAGAGAGGGTCTCATGGTGGTTTTGTGCTTTTTGGGTAAAAATTCTTATGTCTGTGGCTTCCCAGTCACCAGAATTCAAGAAGGGGAAAAGAAATGTCCTCTATATGTCTGTTTTGTTCAAAACTACCATGCTCTTCTCCAGAACCAAAGTTTCCAATTGAAAGCAAAGCCTTTACCAAGCAACTTCAAAATATGATTAAAGTGTGACTGATACACTGTCAGTCATCTGTACACGTTTTCAAGAAGTTTAACACACTATCCTTGATAAACATGAACCAGACTTGAACCACATAAGGAAATCATTCAGATGACTAACACAGTAATTAACAGGCTTACATTCTTAGTAATATACCTGCTAAACACATATAAGAACCATACAGAAACAATTGTTATATTTTGAATTCCAGAGTCACGGGACCATATCATCCGCTCATCTGAGTGAGTAGAGTTAGAAACACATGCTACCTTCCAGCAAGTGAAGTGCGAGATAATTTAGTGGCAAGCAGTACGACTGAGAGTAAAACTGCATATTTAAGCCCAGGAAGGGGAAGGACAATCCTGAGAATTCATTAAAACTGAGTAAACAAGCAGATATAAACTGCACGTTTGCACAACTTGGTATGACTCATGTCATGTTGGTCTATGTACTAGGCAGAGTTTAGCCTCTGGAAAAGAAAAGAATGTCTGCTTATTTGCACATCTACTGGGATCATTAAAAATAGGCATCCCACGTTATCACCTGGCACCTGACATGCAACACTCAAAAACTGTCACTTCAAAATATGCCAGTTTTTGAAAGATGAGATTTCTAGGTAGGCTAGCTCTGCTGAGTCAAGCTCTTCTGTCTTCATGAAGGATCTTTGAATTTCCTGTGCTTCTAATCCAGGTCAGCGCTTCACAAAAATCTCAGTGGAATATATCTGTTTCTCTGGGGGATTATGTCTTCTCTTTCCCTCCACAGAAAACTAAATAAAGTGTATTTCTTCCATGTCATATAGAGCTGTAATGGAAATGTTTAGACAGGTACAAATGGCAGTTAAACAACACCATGTTGGTATGGAAGCATCAGAAGAAACAGCAGAAAGACTGTAAGGCTGATGGCAACTAGATAAGCAAATCATCAAGATTTTAGGGCATCTAGGTGCAGTTTCTCAGGAAACCAGGAAAACAAAGGAGATTCTAAAACAAGGGTCAGCCGATATTCAGATTAAGCAAAGATTCAAGCCTCTGATAGGGAGATAAAGAACAGTGAGCAACTCCTAACTTACATAGGTGGTACAGGACGGAGAAACAAAAACCTTAATCACTTTTATTTTCCTACAGAACACAAAAAAGAGTCCATTCAGTACTAGCATGGGATCACCAAAACAGGAACCATCAAGTTATGGTAAGGATTTCAAAACCAAGGTCATTTGTCTTCCACATACATCCATGGAACTCCAGATAGGCCACTAGGACACAAGGACACTGGTGTCCAAATCCTGGACAATCTGGACATGCCTTGGCAGGTACAAGTTTGTGAGTATGAGAGAAAGAAAGAGAAACAAGTTTTGTTCTACAATAAAATCCTCCAGGGAACTCTGTTACGCTGCTGACATAAATTTGGAGCTTTGTTTCAACAGTAACTCCTCTTTGAGCACACAGAATATTCACCAATATATGTCTTATCATTTAAAGCTTTCTGTACATCAGCTGTACCCAAAAATTCTTAATTCGTATCACTTCCTATCATCATTTACATTTTAATTGAAGGGGAGAAACTGTGCTGCTTAGAAAACACATATGGAAACAGTCCCTATTATACTCCTCAGTTCTTTTTTAAAATTATACGAATACATCTTTTGGGGATGAAAGTGGTATTGCACCTCACTTGGGTTATTTATGCAAAAACATTTGTCTTACTTAAGGCATTTCCCTTCTCCTCTATCCTCTGCTTCAAAGGTCAGCAATAAAGCTCAGATTCTTTTGAAGAGTGGTGTAACTCAAACAACCTTATGCTTCTCTCCTCAGAATTGTGAACTCCTGAAGAACAAACAAAGATGCTGACACTTGAAAAGTCTTAGAAAGGTAGCAAAAGTGGAAAAAAACCCAAAAAAACCTACAGCACCTGGAAATGTATTTTCTCACTGATTTCCAGCCAAGTACTAAACAAGCCTAATAATGACTGGCATCTGAAATCAGGCAAGAGATAATGCAGTTGAATGTATGTAGTGGTAAAAGTTCAATTATATGTATGTGTGTGTACATACACGCATGTGCGTGTCTAATATGGTAACATATTAACTATTATATATGTTATACAGTATATTTATGAAATTTATATTTTATGTATTATTCAGCTTGCAATTTTCGCACGTTAATTGACAGTAAAAGGGTTTGCAACATATTTCTAAATGGTAATAATCCTTCTTTCCCCTCTTCCCACAGTTTCATATTGCTTAAGATGAGAAAGCTTCAAGATGTAATTTTCAACTCATTTCTTACATGTGTTACGTAACACTTGTAGGGTTGAATAACTGGCTTCTTAACTTCAGTCTGGCCTCCCAGAGACCAGAAGGTAGACTTTCATATTTACTAGGCAGTTTAGAACAATATTGTATCAGTACCTTCCTCCACTTATCCTCTCAGTGTTCTTCAGTTCTACTGACAGTAGCCATCAAAACACGTAACACGTAACATTTGACACATAACATTTTGAAACTCTACCTCAAAAATAACAGAGGAATCGACTGACTCACACTCATAAATTACTAAAATCTGAAAAAAATTACAATCTTGAGTTGAAAGATCATGTTTAGGATCTTTTATATATTCAGCAGTTCACAACAAATGAGTGTGCCAAATTAGAAGATTCTATCTCATTGGGACATAGCAACGAATTGTGTTAGGATGTTACCTGTTCAAATCATGTGTATTACACGGATAATACCCACTCATACCTATGCATCTGGAGACAGTTGACAGAGTCTGGTTTATCCAGAGACCCATTGTTCTCCATTTCAAAAATACTGCAATTCCTAGCAAAATATTGCCAGTCTTCCCATTCTAGATCATCTCTTTTTTTCCTTTCAATTTTTATTGCTTCAGGGTGTGGGCTGAAGAACTGCAGTATAATATAGAATACCTACAAGAAGATAACAAATTTATGAACTAGTATTAATGGCTAAGTTGTAAAACAATAAGAATTTAAACCTTTTTTTAATGTAACTATACAGTCTGCTTTACCACTCACAGACAGAAGTTGCCATATTTCACCCCACATATTACCAACTAAACCCAAATAGAACCTTTTTTGTTGAACAGGCTCTTTGATTTCTCAGACACTGTCACACAACCACTGAAGTACTGCATCAGAACTTCACTTTTTCTCAAAGACTGTTTGAAAACGCACTGCAAAGTCAAGTCCATGATTTGGTACAGCAAAGTAATTTTGGTAAAAATGAAAATTGTAAATTTGTGTTGCCTAACATTTGATGAGTTGTTTGTCTGATGGCAGGTAATTTTTTTTTAATTCTCCATATTTTTAGCTCAGAATCTCATCAAATACCTGTGTTGTTTCAAAGAACACTTCCTTCAGCATACTACTTAAGCAGAAGTGTGAGTATCAAATAAGCAAAACCAAGAATTTCACATACATTTGAAATCACTTTTAACTAAATGACTTATGTTTACACATGTAGCCAAAGCCTGTCATCACATTCTTTCCCTACTCACCATT
>VWZV01006933.1:0-127377 GCA_013397155.1 Irena cyanogastra | reverse complement strand
AAAAAAAAAAAAAAAACAGGCCAGAAAGAATATACAGAAATTTATGAGTTCCCTACTGTGAATGCAGCCCCACTTCTGATATGTCCCTCTTTCCAAGACATCCTGACATTCTTCAACAGCCTAGTGGAGGGTTAGGAGCAATATGGCCTCCTCAATAACTATGCTTGCTTATCATTTTCTCCTTTCATATTCCTTGGGAGGCTAATCTATCACCTACAGAACATCTACAAACAGAAACACCCTCTAATATGTCAATGTGCTTTTGACACATTAAATTTCATTTGTCTGCAGTCAGTTTTCTACCAGCAGGTACAAAACAAGCACCATAAGTTTTAATAGATATTAAAGTTGAAATTTACAAAAGTGGAGTTAAAAGACAACAATCAGTTTCTAAATACTGTTGCCTTCACACAGGATAGCTACTCTTGTATATCTACTCTAGATTACTACTTGTTAAAACGGGCACGTCAAAAGAGACTGCCAAGAACCATAATGCATTCTATTGCCTTTTGCACTGTTATATGCCAATAAAGGAAACTTTCTTCCCAGTCCTTTAAGGATAACATTTTAAAGCATAAGGTTTGAATATCTGCAAAATTGCAATGCAATATCTATAAAAATCCTTTCTTAGTTTTGTTTTAAATAAATGGCAAACAGCATCTTCCCATTACCTGATACTGTCCATTTTGTAAATCTATTGTGATCGAAACACCACGATCCAGACCCGCAGTATTAGCAAACACAGATGAAATCCAGGTGGTCCCAATGTCATTATCATTGATGTAGGAGAGAGGATGGGCTTCTGCATCAAGCCGCAGCACCCTGTCATTAGTGGTATCATCTGCACCATTAGGGATGCAGTACCTCTGTATCAAAGGGTGTACTCGGGGATGACTTCCAGGACAGCGGCACTCAGACTGGGTATGAAGAGGAGGGAATTTTCCAGAGAATACTTCCAAAATGTCTCTGTCACAGCATAGAGAATAGTAATTACATACATGACAAGAACAAATGTCACTTTGTGCATCTAGGCTCATAGATTAAACAAAATTCAGTTTAGATTATAGTAGAAGCCCTAAACTCCTGATGTCGACTCATAAGAATGGGGCATTCCGCTAGGAGTGAAGCCTCCCTCCAAGGTCTCTATATTATCAATGGTAGCAATAGGCATCTTCAGAAAATATCTGTGAAGAACCACTCTGGAGCTCCTTTCATTGCTCCACATATATGGAGTTCCTCAGACACAGGGCACCAAGGGAAAGGAGTTCTTTGGTGAGATGTCTAAAGCTAGATAGATGAAGCTTGCCATAGATGCGAGGAGAAAAACTCTAAACATTTTATTGCAGCATCATGTCTGACTTCAATCAGCAGTCTGGATTCTGTTCTTAAACACACCATAGTGTCAATACACTGCCTGTGACCACAATAAAGTTCAATGTTTGCACTCAAATCCTCCCAAAAGACCAGCTTGAACAATATCATATTGAACCTTAGGAAACCTGGATAGGAATATTTTCACTTTTAACTAATTTTTTTAAAGATGCCCACTTTTTAACTGCAATCAGCCTAGTCATGTCTAATCACTGAGATACTTCAGTCCTGTCTGACATCAGCAACTGAAATAGATAAGAAGGTAGATAGGCAGGCAATAAAGCCGATATAGGGATGACATGAACAGCTCTTTATCTGCTCAGCACTGGTATGAAGGAAGGATATTGTGAGTCTAGAAGAGACTGAATTTTTATATTTAAACCTTGTAACTTATCCCATTTTCCTACTTTAGCAGTAAGAACATAATTTTGTGTGCTTATTAAGCAAATAAATACTTGCTAGCTGCCACTACAACTTCCACAGAACCCAGAGTTACAGGACTTTTTATATATCCATAGCCTTAAATTAATTGGTATGCAGGCAAGATTTTCCTTCCCAGTTTATCCCAGAGAAACATTTTGAACTAAGTTATCTGTGGATATAAAACCAAATCCAGAAAGACATCAGTAGGTCAAAACAGCCTGTAAAATACCTTAATTTTCAATTGTTAAGCTTTATTCATTTCACTGACCTAAATTGTAGTTCAAAAGATTTGACAAGCATTGCTCTGAGAAATACGACCAACGTGATTTTCATAAAACTTGGAATTCAGATTCACATTAATGCTTCCAATTCACAGGAGCTCAGTTCATCATAATGTCCTGCAGACAGCTGAGCTCTGAGGAAACCGCTCTACATCTTATTGAAAGACTATCATTAAGCAGCCTGAAGGTCTGCAGTCCTGAGTGTCATTGTGTGCAGCCTCCCCAGAAGCACGACGCAGATAAATAGGACCTGACTACTTCTGGCCAGCCTGAAATGCCTGGATTAATCCAGCATGAGCTGGATAACAAAGGTAACATCTCTTTGTAATGTGCTAGGAAGGGAAGCTGGAGGGCAACAGAAATTGCAGTGGCAACAGTAATTTGGCCTCAGGAACACAAGAAGTCAAAGCAATTGCCCAGGGCCCTGTGGGCTGAGGTAGCTAAGTCATTGGTGGCTTATGGCGACAACCTCATCTGGAGAGAAAGGGACAATGGCACCTCGGGGCAGGGGTGTGTGAGTGGGGTGGGGGACCACCAAGAATACCCGACATGGATACCGTGGGGAAATGAAACCAGAGGAAAGCAACAGTTAAGCACAGACAGCCAATCTTCCAGCAACAAAGCCAGCATGCCAATCACTTTGGATGCCTGTCCTCCTCATCAGACTGGTATCTGAGTGGTCCAGTTTTGACCCTCTGGCTCCCTTCCTTGCCCTACAGTTTACACCAAGCTTGGAGGAAGCTTAGCAAGTCTTATCTACCAGGACTAATCTTATCAGCACACACTATTATGACAGAATTATGATGAGTAGGTAACACTTAGACAGTTTATAAGCATTGAAATCTAACAACTAGATCTATTCTCTGCAAGATACATACTAAGTCAGGTTGTAGCAAGGACAACAATAACAAGGAGAGCACATATTTATTACAGTGTTTTGTTTCACTACATATATACTACATACACCATGCCTATTTAAGCAACAGTTCAAAAGCAAAACACATTAAGTTGTTGAATTTATTTTAACTCAAGATTTTTTAGATTAAAGGTAATCTTTGAAATGAGGTTCAGGGAACTACATTGTCACAAGCAATTATCTAAAGGGAACATCTGAAAAGCACTATACTTTGGGAAATAAGCATATTGTTATCTATACTTCCTTCTCACCACACTTATTTTGCTACAAAAATAAAAGTTCTTTACCTGTTTGTAAGTGCCACTGAGTAAAATCGAAAATCTTGCATTCTTCCAACAAATTGCTCTAAACCTAAGGAAATATATTATAAATAATCTAATGAGCAGAAAGCAGCTTTGCACTGCATGAGAGCACCTTTAATTCAGCACTCAAATCTCTCTTGCACAATTACCCCGCCTGAATGAAACCATCTTGGGACCTGGACAAAACTATAGAGGGCAGTGACTTAATTTTTTGATAAAAAAGAATGATTTATAATAACTTTATAAGAACATTTTGTACCTATCTCTTTTCTGATTAGAGAGGTGGCACAGGGATCAGCTCATTAGACAGAAGTAATGAGCCAGTCCATGTGCCTCCTCTAATTAGAGAAGAGATACAGTAGGTACAACTGTACCTGTCAATTTATACAATAAAGATAAAAAGCATTTTAAAATAGTCCTCTCTTTTACATTATTATTAGCTATCCAGCATTCAGATCAAAACTACAACAAAATACGTTTCCAAACACATGCTTTAAGAAATGGGGCACAGAATACTTTCTTGCCCAAAGCCACAGTAAAGCCGTTTATGTGACATACATTTAGAAGTTAACTTCAAATTGTGCATGTTCCTGAAGAGCAATAGTCAGTGTCCCTACATCTGCAGAGCCAAGAATTAGTGCAAAGCAACAAAACATCTTCCACCATTCTTCAGTGATCATGTCATGATACAGTACATATAAAACTCTAGATGCAGATGAAGAGTAAAACTCTCAGGCATTGCTAGAGGCTGAAAGATTCTCATTCTACCATGGTTTACACGAGTATTGAAAGAACTGAAGAACACAGCCAGAAACCTTCTGCTCTGTTCCTGACTCTGCAGAGAGAGGAGTGTAGTCTAGTGGCCCTGCACAATTCCAGTCTGAAACAGTTCCCTATATTTATTCAGAAGAACTACAGGCAGAAATCAGTGGAATAAGTCACTTTACATACATGTTTTAGAGAATTCAGGAAAACTTACCTATCATATAAATTACTATAATCTACCAAACATCTATGTATTCCTATACACAGATGTTTGGTAGATGATCATGATTTATCCTATCTTCCTATCCTATCCTAATTTATCCTATCTTCCAGGCAATCCGTTGAGAAAGAATTTTCTTCTGGAAAGGAATTTTCTTCTGCAGTAAGGTATTACTTCTTAGCCCGTAGATAACTTAAAATTACTCACATACTTCTTTTAACCACATCATGCATATTTTATTTTTGACTATTCCAGTGCAGTCCACTAAAGCACTACAAGATTTACCTGTGAAGCTTTGTCCAATCTGCAGAGTACCATCAGCATCAGTATCTGCAACTGTTCCCATAAGAGTCCTTGAATCAAAAGGTGTGTTATCATCTTCCCAACCATTCAAGAAGAAACTAATTCGGCTGTGATGCACCTATAGAATCAATGTAAAGGGGCAAACACATGCTTTACCATGCAATCACTTTGATTTCTCCACATTTTTTTTGTCTATCACTGCTTAACTGATAACATTACCTCGGGCTATTTGTTGTGTGTCTTTATTTTCGGTGCCTACTGAAAGCAGTTACACCTTTTTTTTCATTAACAGATCACCACTCAGATGCAGAGAGTATAAAATTTCCACAGGGGTTAAATCAAAGAAGGAACTACAGCACAGGGATCTTGTGGAGATGGAGGGGAAGACAGGAAAGGAAGGGTGGGTGTGTTTCACAAGGTACAAGGCTGGTTACAGCTCCATCACCACTTTGGGCCATGGGCACATGTTACAGCTGTCACAGCTTTTCTCATACATCACTGCAAACAGGCCTCAAGGGGCTGCCCACTATGCTCAGGATAACCCAACACGGGCCTCTAACAGCCCCCAAAACACCTCCCTAATCCCAGCACACTTCTACAAGGGCTGAAGGGAACAGTATAGGAACTGCCTACATCTGCTTTACACCCACTGGGTAATTCCCTTTCATCACAGGAACCCTTGGCTAGGAATATGCACTCAGCCAGCACTCCAGGGTACTGCTTTCTGCAAGTGCTCGCTTTCCTGCCAATTCATTTTAAATCTGAGCTAACGTTCACAGAAATACTTGATGGCATTCTCCCAGCTCCACAAAGTCACAAGATGCTGAGCTTTTACAAAGTTGGGGTTTTTTTGCATTAGAAATGCTTAGATTTAGGTTACCCAAAATTAGGAGAAGTTTAATAACATGGAAGTCTTTCAGCCTTACATTATATGCAATTCAATACTCTCATTTAAAAATTCCAGGCCCACACAAAATGAAAACCAGAAGTATTGTGGCTATAGTCAGGTTCCCATTAATGAAGTTAATTATAGAAACTATGCTGGACTTACAGAAAATTTTTATTTCAGAAAGTTTATTTGCAAAAAAAGATGAAATTACTTGGGTTTTAGCAATTTTTAGCTTTTTTCACATGAGAATTTGGTAGCTTTAAAATTTTGAAACACGATTTTGCTGCTGCCAATTTACAAAGCATTATTTTAATTTTGGAGATATGGATGCCTGGTGAATCTTGTCTATCAAGGCAAATAAAAATAGAGTGCTTAGTCATGCCAATCAAAAGAAAATAAACCTGGAATTATTGCTTCCATAAGAACAATACCTATGTGAGGACACAGAAGGTTTACAAGCCAGAATAATTTGTTGCAAAAAAATGGAAAGATAGAACTTATTTACCAGTTAACAAAATAGCATCTTGAAAACCACAATATAAGCACACACAATACTACTCTGACAATAAAATCTTACAAATTTCAGACCAAGATAAATGGACACAATTATCTATAAATCTGAGCTCAGATGATCAGCATCAGTGCCTTGGGCAACATGAGCCCATCAGCATTTTAAGAAAGAAAACATGAAATAAGATAGAGGGGTTTGTTTGGCCCTTTTTTTTTTTTTTTGGCTTCACACAAGATTGTACAAATGAATTTTTCCTCCTTAAACTATACTTTCAAACATACACATGTATGCTGAGCTTTATTGTCATTTCCAGATTCAGTCAATATTTCCCAAATTTAGACAGGAATATTTATTGCCCTTCCACTGATGTAAATTTGAAGGTTATTATCATAATTACTAAGCCTTGAGATTTGTTCAAAAAGTTATTGCATATGAGATTCACCGCTCAAAATACATCTCTCCATTTTAAATTATCTTTTGTGTTGACACATCAATGACCTAAATACAACAATTTCTTTATTTAATTTTAACACAAAGCCCTCTAAACATCTGATGCCCTATTTGCAAGAGCCTAAGTATACATATATATTGTAGTTACATTGCATTTTTTTCTGCATCAAATTTTTTACAGCCTGTTACTGTCATTTGGTGTTTGACTGTTATCATCATAAAAGATACAGGCTTTTCTACTTTGTTATTTGTAGCATTATCTCATGTTTTACAACATCTTTGCACAACATGCCTGCACATGAAATATAACTAGTGAAAAGTTCTCAGTGGTATTAATGCATAAAAAAGAATGTGGTTCCATCTCTACTGTCTTTACCCAGCCAAAAGCTGATGAACAGCCAATTTTCCTTTATCACATTAGCACAGCCATGAGGGAAACACATTTGTTCTAGTCAGCTACACTAAAGATACTATTACCAATCTAACATATACATGTTTTATATCAGCCGTATTCTCAGAGTATGAGGGAGCCAACAATATATTAACACTAGCATGACAGTTTATTTAAGAAAAGAAAATTGTCTCTGTAGAGGGACAGAAGTTAGAAATGTATGGCTAAAGCTCAGTGTCACTGGTCTAATAAAGGTAATAATTCTTAAGCTTTCTTTATACCAGGTAACACTCCTGTGGCAGCTCTGTCATATCATTCAAATAAAAATGTTGCCTTTTACAAGTTTAAGAGTACCTTTATTTTTAGTCAGATATGAAGCATGTTTCCGCTTTCCTGTTTCCACTGTAAAACATTTCTAAAGGGAATCCAGAAATGGGCACGTTCACCCCCATCAGCTTCTTGAAAACTTACTGTCTCAGGCACAGCTTTATAGGACCTAATTCTGCCTCCCCCTGTGGCAAGCAGAGTGTTCACCTCCATACACCCCATACTAAAATCAGGGTGTCTATTCATGACTTAAGAGTGACAGAATTGGGCCCTAAGTGACCAGGTATTTTTACTTGTTGAAAACAGGTGACTAATGACAATTTTAAATCTCCCTCCCCCCTCTCCCACCACCAATCTCTTTGTATTAAATAGGATTTAGAATAGCTGGGTTTAATATAGCACATCCCCAAGGTAGCCCTAAGCACTTTACAATGCTGAATTGGATATCAGTAGTGCAGTGACTGTGTAAGGCAAAGGCAGCAGTCATTATGCATTTGGCAGTAGCTCAATGTAATGATCCCCCTGCTGGTTATTAAAGGGGGTATGGATATCTGACATGGGAGGAAAATGTAGGAGGGAAACCATGTGTGGTAAAAAAAATCCCAGTGGCTCTCCACTGTGGGAGGAGAGAAGATCTCAAAGTTTGCTGTCAGTTTAGACTGAGCTAAGTAAGAAAAGGCTGGCACCAAATGGGCTGTTCGATGTAGTTACTTAAGATCTCCTGACCATTAGCATTAAATTCCATACAATTGCACAGAACTAAAAGAGCACTTTCCCTCCTAAGACAACAGGATTATTCCCCAGTTCTCCTTATTAATAATATTCAATAGGAATTCGTCCCAAGAGAGTAACAGGAGATGGGCAGGAAGGGTTAGCTTTGTGGTTGTGCAGAGCACAGGACCATAAGCCTGGGACACCAGCACTCTAATCTCAGCTCTGCAACCATCTCACACTCCTGTGCTTCCCCATCTGTCAGACACAGAAAACCACCTCTCAAGGAGGTGGCAAGGATCAGTTACTAAGATCCATTTGCTCTGAAACTACATCAGCATCTGCCAACACAGAACCTAATACCAACTCCAAGCAATGGAAAATCCATTTGATGGTGAACTGAGGTGGTGAAAGATACCAATACTCTTTCCTCTAATAGCACTCTTGGTATGATCTGGAAGAGTTTCAAAGATGAGAGGTACTGGGCCAAAGAGCTGAGAGGCAAATTCCTTCAGTGCATCCCAAATTAAGATTACAATTCTCCAGCACAAGCAAATTGTACATTAGAGACAGCAATACCAAGTAAAAGCACTTCCTAGCAAGGAAAGCTTCCCTGTCCTACGGGTTATAGTACTGCAGAATCACAAAATCACAGATTGGGTAAGGCTGGACGGGACCACAGTGGATCATGTGGTCCAACCTCCCTGTCATTCCAGAGAACATGTGGCACAGGATTGTGCCCATGTTATTGTTAATAAAATGAGACAGGTACAGGAAATATATTACAACTTTATTTTCTTACCTAAAGATCTGTGCTCTTCAGATCTCACAAAAACACAACAATGAAACTTAACATGAATTTTGCCACTCGGTTTGGATCAGGCAGAACAGTCATGCAAACAAAAGCCAGTATTTTCATGTATTAAGTGCTAACAGAACTGCTAACTTCCACTATATTGCAGTAATCTGTGTAGCAAAAAAGAAACATCACAACCAAATACTCCACTTCAGAGCAGTTGCACTGGCAAAGGGACTATAGCAAAAAGCAAAAGCTCCTTGGCTGAAGAATACTGTGGGTTCTTCCTTTCTCTTTTTTTATAAGCCTTTTATTGTAATGACATTTATAGGTATAATGCATATTGGTATACCAATGCAAAAATGAAGAAATAGTATAACAGTTAAAAGTAAGGAGTGTAATACATATAGTAAAAATATATAGTAGTACAATAAAAATTAATAATATGCTTTTTTCTAAAAACAAAAAAAAAAGCCCAATGTTCCTCATTATCAACACAGAGGCAGAATAGATTTCAGTATCAAGTATAAGACACAGTTATATTGACTCCACTTTTTTGAACCCTTTGAGCTGAATGACCCTTTTGGAGCGGAAGCCAGTTTGGGGGAGTTCTGAGACCACAATCTACAAAGTTCTGGCTGTCATGTAATAACACTCACATTTATTACCTTGCAATGTACATGTGTGATATCTGGCTCACTTAAGCAACATACGCTTTTTCTTCACACGCATTAATCATCCTGCTATCAAAATGTCCTCTTACATATATATAAAGGCAACTGAGACAATTTTAGTCTCTCCCATGTGGAACTGAATTGCACCATTTCAGCCAAAATAAATGAAGTTAACTGAACCTTTTTTCAGTGAACACTATGATATTTTTGCATTAGTAAGACTTTTCCATTAGAAGCCAATCCTAATATTAATGCCACCCATACACCTCATGGAAAATGACTTCTAATAAATAAGATAGGAAGGAGAGACATAGAAAAGAATCCTTTATGTTCCATTAAAAAAATCCCTAAGAATCCCTACATGTATCACAGCAGAGCTAAAGATCACTAACCAGAGATCAAAGCTTCACAGCACTAAATGATACATGACCAACAGAGGCAGTAGTCTCATTCCCAAATATTTTAATTTGTAATTAGTATATGCTTCAAAGACACCTGTTTTACAGTTAGTACAACCTTCTCCTTTACGTTATCTTTCCTATTCCAATATTTATTGGCATGGGAAAGATTTATTAAAATATTAAATTATAGGGAGTTATTTCAAGACAGCATTAATCTCCTCCACTGGTTGACTATACATTCTTTTTACTCTTACTCATCAGAGCTTCTAGTGACAATAAAATACAGTTTAATCCTAACATTTCCTTTCATCATCTTTTGTTCTAATAAATAGATCACAGCAAGACAGATTAATAGAACAGAAGGATTGCTTCCCAGATTTGCAGGTCATAAATGAGGAGTTCCACAACAGAGGGAACTCTGGCACCAAAAATGCAAGGAATAAAAAAAAAATCTTTTCCAGTCATTTAAGCCAAATGATACCAACCCTGGCCTACTTAGTTTTCCAGCCAACTTAGTGATGGCAAGCACTTCAACTGCAACTTCAGACTGCTATTCAGACCATCACACAAAGTCTCAGATGGCAGGGGCAAGACTGACCGACACAGATAAAACAAGGACCAAAAATGCATCTCCCAATACTAGGAAATTATTACATTCCAGCACATGTAATGGACACAACTGTTTTCAAATAAGATGAAAAAGTTGCAGCTCAGGGATCTATGATATATACCTGATAGTGAACAAGATTATTCAAAAAAACAGATATCTGCATAATAAAAAAAAATTTAAAGGCCAATTTTAAAAGTTAAAGATGCAAATTTAGCTCGTTTGCAAATGCAAGTTAAATTTAAAAACTTATACACACTAAAAAACAATGTAATTTTCTCAAATACAAGGAAAAAACCCAAATATTCCCCCAAATAAGAGAACAAAAAATAAACTGCTAGAAAACTCAAACAAGTCTGTTTTCATTTTCCTTAAAATAAGCTCTATTTGCACAGCAGGCGGTTACTCAGAATTAGAAATAATTATTATGAAGAAGATGATACATAATATGAAGAACTCTAAAATGTTTTGTGAGAAGCAATTAGGTAGCTATTCAATTTATCTGTAAGGCATAAAAATATGGAGAGGAAAAAAAGTTCAATTTATTTTCCAAATCAGCAAGCTAGCAGGAATGACCCCTCCATTTACTTGTTTTAAAAACTAAAGCAACTCCAGAATCAATAAAGTTACACAGGCTTTACAGAGATGTAAATTAAAGCAGAAGTTAGCATAAATGATTTGCTTAATCATTCAGAAATAACAAGGAATGAGAGATTATGAGAAATCAGGAGGAGCTACAACTCAACAAGCGCAAAAATTACTACACAACGTACCATTAGAATTGCTTACTGTTACTTAATTTGGTGTGGTTTTTATAAAAATTTCCAGCTAAACACAGCTTGCTATCTGTTAAACTAATCAAGATTCAGAAAACCTTTTTTTCCTTCTAAATGTATTGCAGATTGGCATCAGGAACTTTCTCAATGAGTCCATTCTATAGAAACAGTGTATTAACACATTTTCTCCCAAGGTGAGAAAACAGATTAAGGTTATGACCAAAATGACAGGCCTGTGGCTTCCTTGAATACTTTAATAGAGTCAACAAACCAGCAGTGGTCACTGATGACAACAGAGGAAAGAAGACAATAGATGGAAGGAGGGGAATTAGTGATGCTACTATAATGGTCTAATCAGAAGCTTGAGCATAAGAATATTTTTCACCTTCAGTCTGTCTAAATATGCTCTTTTTGCCTGCTCATATAAAGATATACAGCATATTTACCACTGGGGGACATTTTTCACATATTTCCTCTGCAAAAGCGGGAGAGATACAGAAGTGTAACAGTTAATAAAAGCAAGAGTAAAAGGGCTTTTGCATATCAAAGAGATGAGATGCACACAGGTATATATTTCAGTATTTTCTTGCATGATTGCAAATCTTGCTGAAGCTGCAATTACAAAGGTTTCCACACAGCTTTAATATTTCATAAATGATTTTCTATAAAGAGGAAAGGTCAGTGATATGGAGTTAAGCAAAAGAATTTTGGGGGGAAAACCAGGATGAAAACACTAGCATGAATCCAGGCTTACTTTCAGCTGTCATTTAAGCAGAGCCAGTGACTGAAAACCACAATGCAGCATTTTAAATACTTTTTTTAAAATCTGAGTATCTATGTGTCCCTAAATTGATGGATCAGAAACAACAGACAACTTCCGGCCACAATTCAACACCCTTCCTCACTGAACAAATTGCAAAATTTACATACCTTGAACATTCATTTTAAAGGCTCCTTCTCCAACCCTTGTTTTTGCCTTATTCTCATTTTGCATTATTCTACTAATTTTTACTTCCTCTTTTTTGTCTACTATATTTACATTTAGCTTTAAAAAGAACAACCAAACAAAAAAGAAAAAAACAACAGCAACAGAAAACCCAAACAATGTGATAAATGTAGTGAATACAGGTGGGAGCAGATTCTTGCCCTCAAGTGTTATTTTTCTCAAACATTAAAACAAACAGGGAACAAAACAGTTTAACCTGGGAAGGAAAGGAGCAGGCACTGATCTCTTCTCTCTGGTGATCAGTGATAGGGCCCAAGGGAACGGAATGAAGCTGTCAGGGGACATGTAGGTCAGACACTGGGACAAGGTTCAACACCCAGAGGGTGGCTGGGCTCTGGAACAGGATGCCCAGGGAAGTGGTCACAGCCAAAGCCTGTCAGAGCTCAAGAAGTTTGGACAATGCTCTCAGGCACTCTTGGGGCTGGTGCTGAGCAGGGCCAGGAGCTGGACTTCTATGATCTGTGTGGGTCTCTTCCAACACAGGATATTCTACGATTCTATAACCCCAAGACCCCAAAACTCTATTCCTCGCAACCCTTCAGGTAATCTATCAGCCACCTTATGACTGCTTTAGAAAATAAACAGGTTTCCACAGTTTAACCTCTGCAGATGAGTCAGGATTCCACATCACTCTCAACCATCTTCTACTCTGCACATCACTCACCAGCACTAGTACAGAGCCTGCTCCTACAGTCCCATATGGCTTAGCCATCCTTACAAAGTACAAAATGCAGCCTAATCCAAATTTTTAGCTGAATGGATAATTCAAGAATAAGAACTATCACTGTGATGACATTATTGCTAGAGATGTTTGGGCAGATGTTTTACATACATCAAAGTCTCCTGTGGTAATTTTTTTAAATTTTTCCCTCTCTCAGAGATAAAGCTTACAACCTTTAAAATAAAGAGTTCATTTTTAGTGTTTTGCGCTTTGCATTTAATTTTTTTTTAATCTGGAATGAAAATTGAGACAACAGAGGGAACTTGGCAGATCTAGAGCTTGGCAAGAGATAATGAATTTATGTAGCAAACATATGAGAACAAGAATATGTCAAGAGGAGTTTGTCTAAGAACTTGTTCTCAAACACACCAGCAAAGATGCTAATAACCATGTTAATAGGGACAGGGGGTTTGTGGGAGGGAGGGCTGTGGAAACTAAAGAATAATATCCAAGAGGACAAGCCAGCTCAGACAATTTATCTGCATAACAGTTGACAGACAAATGGCACCTTCTGTACCAGCAAAAGAACTGCCTGATGAGTTTGCCAGTGAGGCTGGTGCTGCTCCAGCTACAACCCTGTCACAATTTCAAATCTTCAGTCTTTGTTGTTTGCCGTATAGCAAATACAAAAGCTATACACATAATAAAATCAATTTTATCGGCTCTTATTAAATTATTTGCTCACATTTCTGAATTCCTCTTCTTCCATATTCAAATACTATACTACATTCACATGGTAAAAATGTAGTTTTTAAGCTGTAAGAACTCCATGTTCCCAGGCAAACCCAAATTCACCCCTCTGTATTTTAAGCCTTTGAAGCAACTTAGCTGCAAGTCCAAAGGAAAAGAACAGAAGATGACAGCGGCAAGGTGCAACCCTGGCTGCTGTGGAGGTTTCAATGGGATGCTTTTCACACATCTTTGGTTCTCAGGACAAACAGCATTTTACAGGAAGGAAATAAAGAGGGCTTGAGGCTTTTCATTGCCAACACTAAGGTAACTAACATGGCCAAGGACTTTATTATGATGATTTTCAAAAAGAATGTGCTTAAGTTACCATCCATGGTTAGGGGAAATTCCTTTATTTTCAACCACTCTGACATTTTTTAGAAGGAAGACCTGCCAATATACTTCTAGGCTGAGATTCATTATCTATCTCTTGCCAAAACTACAGAGTCAACTCTGTCCTCTCACCAGAACACATCGGTCTACCTGAAATATGCAACTAGAGACATTTTAATTTAAGTATTTTATTTTGGGTTCATTCATATCAAAATTCAAGGATGCTGCAATCCTATTCTTCACTGAGAGATGGAACTTTTAAAATCTCCCTTTCAGAACCTCCTTAAGCTCTACAGGAAAATCACCTTTGCCTTTAAGAAGAGAAACTGAATTTGTGAAACAATATATGTACAAGGTATTTGGTGTTAAATTACTGATTTTTTATTCAAAATCAGGATGCTGCTTTAAGCTGACCTTGAATCCCCAGAGGGAAATGGTTTGAAATAAGTTTGATTCTTAAGTATGTTCCGAATGAAGTTATCAGTGCATGTAAGTTCACCATAAACAGGATCAACTAACTGAACAAAGATTTAAACTATTTTAACTCGGACTATTTTAGAACTGTTATGAGAAATTGCAAGGAAAGACGCCTTTCTTTGCAAAATTTACAGGGGATGCTAACACACATCAGTATTTGATGACACTGTGCACAATTTTGTTGCAGAATCCAGATGATTTTAACTTTCACTAACATAATAGGGTAAGAACACCAGTGCTGACTATATTTCCCTGCAGCCCAGAAAGCTGACAGAATACCAGAAAAACATTCCAAAGAGAATAATGCTTTTTCATCTTTGCTTACATCCTCTACCTCTTTTTTTTTCTTATCCTCTTCCTGTTAGACTTTGACAGACGCTTTTCCAGAAGTTCCTGATTAAAAAAATCCTTCATTAGACAGCTTTTGAAATTAAAACTGCCTAAACGGGAAAAAACACCATTTTTTAAATACTGAAATTGACTCATCACAGCACTCTGTCCAGAGATAACAAGTGGAGTGACTAGTACTTCAGCTCTGAGTTTATTTAAATGTAGACATACACATGCAGTATTAGGAAGGCAAAAAAAGGATATGAAATAAACATAAGGCATCAGATCTAAGCTCACTGTCAAGAATATACCAAGGCTTCTAACCACAGAGTTCAGCTGAAGGTAACTATCTGTCAAATGTAATCTGTGCAAGTGAATATGCTTAAGCTGGTGCTATGAATCAACCAAAATTGCTTTGGTCTTATTGCCATTCAATTGCAAGAAGTTGCAGCTCATCCAGTCCAATAGACATCTGACAACACCAAGAGTGCTACAGTGACAGAAAGCTTTAAATATAGATGCAACTATCATCACAATACACATGGAACTAAACTTTATGATCCCTCATACCATCTTCAGAAACAGGGCATCAGCTGAATGCCGTAAGACCACATGGTCATCCTTTCTGCCTGTTGCCAATTCCAGCAGTTAACAAATCACTGCAATTTAAAAAAAAAAAGAGAGAATACAGATTGACAGAAATAGACCATTCAATCTTCCACCAGTGTCCCATTAAATCTCTCTCCAAAATCCACTTCTGCCATTATAATCTTTGTTCACCTTTTAGAAATAAAATACAAGATCAAAACTTGTTCAAATTGTTTGCGTTAGTTAAGGGGCAAATCTTCATCTACTATAAACTGCCTTCAGCTTCAGCAATGTCATTTTACACCTGTCCAGATTCAGACCTCAAATATGTTAAATTTACTTTCTTCCTCACATCTGTTCTTGACACCTTGAAACAAGATGTCTGATAATGCATGTATGTGGGAGGTTGAACAATGAAGCAACTTGCACAGAGGGTCCCAAAAGCAGACACAATTTGTGCCCTAACTTACACAAAAGAAAGGAACACCACCTGCAGCCCTGTATGTGTTCGTTTCACTCTTGTCTCTCAGAGAAACCCTGCCATTTCAGCAGCAGATGTTCCAGCACAGCACAGTGTCTTTTTCTAAAGATTTTCATATATCCATACCATCTACACAAGTTGTAACATATCCCCATGTTTGCCATTCCCAGCTCTGGCTTTCCTTGCCACACAGTGAATTGAAATCATCCCAGATTCACAAACAGATAAAGGAAGATAGGAAAGAAAAAATATGTCTACTATATATAGCTTGCAACCAAGTTTAAGGGGATGCACTGTGTGTTTTTGGGGAGAAGAGGGGAGAAAGACTCCTGCCCCTGTTATGAGCACTCTGAACAGTTATGCCCACACTCTGAGAAATGCAGTGTGAAAAAAAACAGGAGACTTGAGGAAGAAACCTCATCAGGGGACCACAGCGACAGAACTGTCTTAAAACAGAAGGGCTGGAGAAGATAAAGGGACAGCAGAAGAAATGGTAAAGAACAGCGAAGGGGAAGGAAAAAGCATAAGGTCGGGAGGGGCAAGTTGTCTCTTTGCCTTTCCTTCTTTTGCCTCAGGCCCATATCGGCCTTTCCTTTTCTTGACTTAACTGGGATGAATTTTAATTGCAGCCTCTCTACGTGTTTTATACACTATGTACTCTCTGCTTGTGCGGAGTGGATTTCCCACTCATCACAGGATTGCAGGCAAAAACCCCAGGAGCATTTTGCTTTCCTTCAAAGTTAGCTTTGCTAAAATCAATAACTTTAAGGCTACTTCTCCATCTAGCCCAAACCCTCACCCCACAACCATTTCAGATTTCATTATTTTTGATCATTTGATTTTGCTTCTTGTCGCTACATACAGATTTATATTTACAGCTTTTCCATAACTGTGACAATATTCTCCACTGCTTCATTAACAGCATAAAGATAGTAACCTTACAGCAACAGCAGAAACATGCTCTCATTTGTAGTTTTAACACAGTTTATATCATAACTGATCCGTAATAATCTCTCTCCGTACTGTCTCCTCTTCAATATACCAGCATTCTTCAAATCAAAGTTCTGGTTTTCTTAGGGACCATTGTATGTCTTAAATACTCTTATGGCTGGGGCTTTTTTTCTGACCACCAGCAAGTCTGGTCCAACATGCAAGAATCACAACTATATTAAATTATGCTTAGCCCGCATGCAAAGAGCACTAAACTTAGTTTTTAAGAAAAGTAGTTAAAGAAAAAAATTAAAATGGAGGGGGTGAAAGCAGGAGTGTTTCCTACTGCAGATGGAGTATTATCCCTCAGCAATACTGTTACATCTCTTTCAGCTTAATATTAGCTCTCCCTTCACTAAAACTGTATATCTTGGCATTTTAAATCCACCTTCATTTTCCTGGTTGTCTGTCTTATTCCAATAATATCTTTCTTATCCTTGAAAACATGTCACTCCCATTCAGGAGTCTTATTACATATGCTACTAGCATTTGTATGAAAGATATTTAGCTTTTCTCTTTGCCCTCCTTTACTTTTCTTTTTCACTATCTCCTACAATGTTAATCCCTTCTCAGTGGGAAATGGTTTTCCTTCAATCCAAGTCTTTCTTGTCATGCACAGATCCACTAGTTCAGCTCCAATTCCCTGAAGAACAACATAAATTAAGAAAAGAAAGGGAGGGGGCAGGGGCTGTAAGGGGAAAGGAACCCTGGAATGCTCCTGAAACAATTAACTCTGTTCAAGACTAAGCCATTTATTTATACAAATTTGACCCTAAACGGCAAAACCAAAAAGCAACTGGAACACAGACCGATCCATAAGGCAGTTTACAAGCTTAAGAAACACTAATAGCTATTTCACGAACAAAGCCTTTGAGATGCAAAAATGCAAGTGAAAGCAAGCAGAAGGATCCAAAACAAGAAACATACAAGTTGTTCATTTTTATATGGGGTAATTTTAGTACTGTATTAAAAACTGAGTGATGTAACCCATACTCAGTTGTCTGATAAACCAGGCTGGGGACAAAGAAAGATCAATGTGAAAAAAGACAACTTTTGAAATGGTCTGTATTTTTAAAGAATCACTATTTTTAAAAGTAAACATTGCTTTAGAATCAACATTGAATCAGAGATTAGTGATCCTTTTGCACAGAGTAATCATTCCAATTATAGACTGGCCATTTTCACCTGATCTTTTGTTGACCAGTGGTTTGAAAGTATTTAATTAGTATGAAGAAGTATTAAAATGGTTAATTACAGCTATTCCACTTTCTACCCCAGCCAGCACTGCACCAATATACTCTATTGCCAGTGTCAGTAGAGCTGTATCAATCCGTTACTGATGCCTCAGGGCAGAACAAACACATCCGAGTAGGGAAGTGGCAGACAGAAGCCAAGAGTGCAAAACTGCAAATACAGATTCTGTTAGAAACTAAAGTAATTAACAAATAAGCTTTCTACAACTACTATTTTAACCATTGAGCAAACTCTATTCTTCAGAAAGCTTTAACAAGTGACACCTGTGCTATAAATGAGTTCCAAACAAAAAAACATGAGAGGATCCTAGTCACCAGATCTGAAAATGCATGAAGAACAATTGCGTTCTTGCTGCAATGACTGTATTTTCCCCAAATCACAGAAGAAATTAGATCCAACTTCAATGATTACTACAGTAACATGAAAGGAGACAAATATTAAGGATTCAACGAGCTGCTTTTCAGTAGCTAAAACAGTTACACAGACTTGCCACAATTAATTGAAGCAAAAGGTCAGAAAGCACATTTCAGATAATCTCATAACAATGCATATTTTCTCTCTGTCCCCTCCATTTAAAATACAGCAAAACCACTGATTCAGAATTTTCACAAACTACTTGCAATCATGTAAATTAGGGATGAGATGTGGATGTCAAATGAAATGTCCCTTCTGAATAAAGTCTTCTGCTTCACTAGTCAAAGAATAAGCATATACCTGCACAAATGAGGAGCGCTGTTACTAATGTACAATTATTAACCTTTTATGACACTATCAGCTGCATATTAAATTCTAGTCTTTTAAACTGATTATATATGAAGATTTTGCACCATTTTACACCACTCAGTACTGCGACTCCTAAGTCACTCCCAAATTTAATGCAAGAATACACCGGTTCTACAAAACAGAGCTGAACAGCTCTGCTGGGACTGAAAAGTTGAAAATCCATTCCTCT
Organism: Irena cyanogastra; assembly: GCA_013397155.1. NCBI lineage: Eukaryota > Metazoa > Chordata > Aves > Passeriformes > Irenidae > Irena > Irena cyanogastra. The sequence continues at coordinate 108,402 of VWZV01006933.1, read as the reverse complement.
GTCTTTTTTGGGAGATGATTTACATAAGAAGAAAGCAATTGTTTCTGCCCTCTGAATGCCTTGCCACAAAAAGTTCCATGTATCTATTTCAGGGATTTTTGCAAATAAAGTCTCATCTCTTCTTTCAGGGCTTAGTTTCTTTTCATGGTCAAGGAGCCACAAAAGTCTGTCTGATTCTTTTCATATTCCTCCCCACAACCTTACTGCAGGCCTTTCCCTTCTCCTCTGTGCCCTGCTTTCTTCCATCCATCACAAAGTCCTTTAGAAATGGTCATTCAACTACCCCTTTGAACTGTAACTCTCCAACTCTCTTTTTGATGGCAATTCACTGTAAGCTTCAATTTTCAATTTTTAAAATAACTGCTTTTTTCCAGAGTTACTAAGCATCTTAGCAGCCAAGCTTTGTCACAGATCCAAACTATGCTGTTAATTTCACTCAGACCAAAACGGACTTTGGAGAACAGTGTTTTGGTAGCTTATTGTCAGTAGTTTATTTTTGGAAAAAGTTAAATGAAACAGCTTATGCAGCAGCTCCCTCAAGTACATTTTGCTAGAGATGGCCCTGGATATGACCAGGGGAGGCTGCTTATAAAGCTCATAGTGATGTCCTGAGCACTTTAGAGTACAGGCCTCAAGTTAAGGCACAAAAAAAGCCAGGAAGATTACTGAACAGCACAGATGAGGATGTCAATAAACACAGTTTAAGGAAAAGGATAAAGGCCCTTCGGACATAATTAAATGCACTCAGAAGTCCAGCAGAAGAGCGGCACCTGTTAGGTGCATAATTACCTGACTTACAGACAAGAGGTACATACATAAGACACAAGTAAGTAGTAACTAGAGAAGCTCAGAAAGACAGACTTTTTCTTTTGACCAGTCCTGATTCCAAGAACCACTCAAGTCCCATGGGACATGGTCATCAAGCTGGAAAGGCAAAGGCACATAACCTCTGAGTACTGAGGATAAATCTTCAAGGGTAAGAATTTCAATGTAAAGAAACAGAAGTTTGAAGTTCTGAAATGTCAGATTAGGAGCAATGTTGATGGTTTATTCTATGCTGCCACCGAGTATCACATCATGATTCGCTTAGAGGTGCAACGAGGATGAACCTCACAAGATAGGTAGGCCATCTACAATCAGTCAATAGAAAAGATATATATAAACACAACCAGAAAGGAGAGGAGAGAGGTTTGAGAGGGAAATATTTTGGCTTTTATTCAGGAGGCAGAAGATAAAAAGCCAGTGCCACTCTTTGAAATGCTGCCAGTATCACGAAGGGTCAGACAAGCAAGGCTGCGTGACTCTGCACACAAACAGTACTTGGAGGAAGGGATTTAGGTCAATTCCAAATCAAAACCCTTTTCTAGAACAGACAGAATCAAAGGAGGGTCAGCTGCTCCTATACTCAAATAAAGACAATTTATTTGTGTATCAAAATGGGAAAGAAACAAAAAGTTGAGGGAGAAAAATCAAGTATCTAAACCAGAACTGTCCTAACTAAGCATGCACATAGACTGTAAATTATGACAAAATATATGTCTTTGAAATCTAAAACCCAAGATGTTTGAACCTGAATTTCAGGAATTACACAGATCATACCACTGAAAAAGTGTTGCAATGACTTAATGAAACCTCAAATTTTGATAAAGAAAATGAGCTAATTGTATTAAAACATACTACAGAAGTTGGTATTCCAGCCCTTTTTTTTTTTTTTTTTTTAAAAAGTACCTTCAGATTCAATGGGAAATCGGAAAAGAAGCAGGAAGAAAAAAATATCCCTCTGACCTCTTTTCAATTAACCCTGCACAGAGCAAAGAACAATGTGGAAATTAAAGTTATAGACATGATGCATGAGGAAGTCTTGGAGCATTTCTTCTGAGAATCCATCAAATCAAGTCTGTACTGGATGAATTGGCTGGAAAAGCACATGGGTTAATACTGTACACTAGAAAAGACAACATGACTTTTGTGGAAGGAAATCAAGATCCAATTTGAATTCTCTGAAGTAAAGATGCATGTGGATAAGAAGAACTGACCAATGTAATACAGCAGCTTTCTAGAAAGGCTTCAAACTTGGGAGAGATTAAATGGTCACATTTCACACAGACAGTAGTTTATCACTAACTCCAACAATCTCTGCTATCTAACATTTTGTATAGGCTTGAAAAGTGGTTAGTGAGGGGAAAAAAAGATGGAGTGAATACATGCAGACAATAAAAGTCAAAGCTTACTTCAAAGGTACAAAGGATCTCAAAATTGTTAAGAACAGGCAGCAAAGTAGCAGACTAAATGTCTTGTTAACCACAAGGTAGCAGACAAGAAAAATATTCTTGTAAATACATGTACATTCATGTAAATACAACACCAAATTCTGAACAGTCACTGCTCTAAGTGGTCTTGGAGTTACTATAGAGAGTCCCTCACTAATGAGCAAAAAGGAAACATTCCTTCTTGGGAAAGAAATTTTTAAAAAGCCCATAAAACTTTATTGTTTAGGAATTTATGGTTCAAAGCATCAGGGATAACAAGTGGGGTTCTGTCTCTTGCATCCTCCAATAACCACAAAAGTTTCTGAAAAGATTGATGAGGATGAAAAAATGCAGACTGGTTTCAATATAAGGAGAAATCTCATTTATAAATGATTTTAAATTGTGATAAAGTTCTATAATCAAAATATCAAAAAGCATAACAATGATAAAGAAACTGGCAAAATAAATGGGCAAAAAGAAGTTGGCAGACAGTAGATTTAAAATAAAGAACAATTTCTTACAGCCACAATTCCATATGAAGAACTCACTGCCACAAGAGTACAATGCCAAAATATATATATATTTATATATATAATATATATTTGTAATTATAATTATCTAAAATTATATACATGGCAATTTGTAAATTATAAGAAAAATAATTAGATTATTAAACTAAAAATGGTCAGTTATCATTTAAGCTGGACTGTCTATTCAAGACAGTCCAGCTTAAAAAGCTTCAAAACCCACTGATAGTCAGAAAATAAGTCAATGATACATCTAAAAGAAAGTCATTCCTATTAATGTACTCTTCTTTCATACTCCAAGACAGGCTACCTAGACAGCTATCAAACAGACAGAGGAGTTCTTAAATTATGCAAAAATTAAAGCATTATTGAGCCAAGGCACTGGAATGAGATACATGAACAAGAGGAGTTCCTCCCCCTCTTCCATCCCAGATCTTTCTACTTTCCATACAAGCTGATAAGTTGTTCAGAGCCAGGAAATATTCTTTGCTTCCATAAGAAAATGATACATGTGAAGTCTTACAAGATTCCTCCTCTGGACTGCCATCAGCACACACGGATTTTGTGTTGTACAAGATCTACACATGTAATTTATGTCACCCTCCATTTGTTGCACACACAGATATTAACACAAGATGTAAGACAGAGTTCACACATAAATAATGGAGGTTGCACAAAGGACAAACCTGAAAGTTTCACCTTCCATTTCTTGATCAGACTTCTAATTTAAGTTTGTCTTTAAGCTACAAAAACCTGAACTAAAGGTAGAAATTAAAATAAATAAACAAAACCCCCAAAACAAACAAAGAAACAAGAAAAAAAAAAAAACAGGAAAACAAAAGCTCTTCTATTTGGCTGTACTCATGAAGTTTTTAGACTCGTCAAAAAAAGTTTCAATTACCTTGTGAAAACATTTATTATAAACTTGCGCAGCATAAAGAGAAAGGACCATTTTTCAGTATTTGTGATCCACCTTTACCAGCAAAGACGCTGCAGTCAGTTGCCTGTTTCCTACTCCCGCACTGTGTGTGCCAAGAACTACTTGCTGGAGGACCTTCTGCCCACATTGCAAATGGTGTGCTCTAAATGGTGATACTCCACTGTACAACTTCAAGCCTGGACTCCCCAAAAAGGAATCAAATTGAAGCACATCAGTAGGACTCTCCAGGAAAATAAGACTCAAAATAGACTGAAGGCAAACCTCGATCAACGAGAACTCTACCTGTACACAAAAGTGACAATGTAGATGCACCCAGTATATCTCCTCTCAGTGCAGTGTACCAACAGCTACAACGAGTACAAGGAGACACTTCCAAACTCTTATAGTTCCTGCCCACACAACTCGAGGACACACAAAAGTACCTGAGACCTGCAGGACACTAAGTTCTGAGACTGGGGGAAAAATAAGAAGGCAAATCATTTTTAATGGAGTGTTTTCATTATCAAAAATACAATTTAATTGGCTGCAACTTATTTTTGGATAGGGAAAGAAACTTCTTGCAAAGCAAATTGAAGACTGATGGTTTTCAAATCTTGACACTCTCCAGACAAATAGGCATAGCTTATGCAAAACATTCAATACTAACCTCCTCTCAGCACTGGTCATACAAAGGCCTAATTCCATTCCTACCACTTATGACAGAGTCTGAGCTGATTTCAGTGGCATTTGCAACCACAGTTACAAAAAACATTTGCAATTTCCAGAAGTGGAATCAAGATGGTATTGACAAAACCTGTATTTCTGGCATTCTCTGAATTTAAATTCTTAGCCCAGGCAAAGTTCCTTTCCTTGTGTTCTGAGGCAGCTGTTAGACTGCAAATTTAAATCTGCAAATATATTCAAACTCATATTCAGGCAAGAAAATAAGTAGTTTAAGAGACAGTGTGAGTAGAATTAATCATCTGGGAAATACCCTGTTTTCTCAAGAAGCTGAAGTTACCACAGAGCTTTCAAATGTACAGTCAGCATCCTAATAGAACAGGAGGAGAAGAAGCAAGAACCATAGTAGGACCTCTGGATGCAGGAAAAACCAAAAAGCTTTACCGATATCAAAGAACACAGGCTGCATGTCCAGCAGCAGTACCTGAATGGCCTGCAACAGTGGCAGAATAGATGCTGAAGCAGCTCCATGCTCATTGTGTCTGAACACTTCTTTAAATACACAATTAAATACATAGCAGACTGTAATGTGTGTTTTATTTTTGCTGTCTGTCGGGAGCAGAGCACCAGCCATATGGATAGACTGCATCCTCACAAATATTTCCAACATAAAATTGCAATTAATAGATGAGAAGCTCCCAAATGCAGAATTAATGCAAACTCTCCACTCCCTTCTTCGACTTGACAAACTACTCTTAATAGATAGAAAGCAATGACTTCAAAGCGGAGATCAAAGTGGTTTGTTAAATCAAAACGCTTTCTTGCTTTCTCATATCCTTATTAAACTTAGGGACTATACAGTTTAGAACACCCTATATTTAGTAAGACATACACAGGGAGTATATAGAATAAATGTTTGCCACCCTGCTTTTAAGTCTCAGGTTCTTTGCTTATAAAATAAACTGTAAAGTATTCAAAAACTTGTGCAGAAAATAAAAGGATTTCACAAATTGGAAAGGACAAGTTTTCTCTTGATAGTCAAACAGTTATGATGTAAAGCAGTCTCATTAAATCATAAGTACTTTAACCTTTTCTTGAAAGAACTGGAAGATTTAAAGATTTATAAAGAAATTTTGCCTAAACTAGGAAATGACTCATATTTGACATGTATTGAAATGATAATGCTGATTTCAATAGGCACTCTAAGAGCATTTTCCTCCCAGGAGAGTAATTCAGTCACGGTTACCTCTCTGCATTTAGATTTTAAACTTACTTTCCAAAGCTTTTAATGTGCTATAGTCTGCCAAAACATAGCAGAGTTACACAGATATGATCAGGCAAAATAAAGGCTAGCAAAAAGACTATTTTTATAATTGCAGACACTAAATATGAAACAAAAACATCAATCTGACATGTTCTCAAAGAATCTCCTCTTTCAGCAGCCTCATCTGTATCTGCAAATTCATGTTCAAATTCCACTCTTCTTAATTGCTTAAATAAATTCTGAGGTGTCAAAGGAAAAGTGAACAACTCTTAATACTGAAACTGAAAAAGAAAATACACAATGGTGCTGCTGTTAATAGGTGGAATAAATCTGATATTGGTTTCACTTTGCAGAGATAACACGGTACACAATTACACTCAATTTTTTAATTCTTTAGAAGTTAAGATTTTAAGAAGCCAATTTTTCTGAGGTTTCACTTCAGTGCATATCAGATTCTTTTAAGTTAAGGCTATATATCTTTTACTCCAGTGTGTACCATCAGAGTTTTTGCTAATATATACCCAAAAAATATACAGTGAAAAATATCATTAAACCATGATCAAACACACAGTATGACCCTAAAACTTTCAGAAGCCTGAAAGACTTGATCCTCACCAACTGGAAACAGCTAGAACAGTAGAAAATTTTGTAGAGGAGTTTCAAGTTCACTACTTTGCATTTTGTAATAGCAATTTTATGTCATGCCAGTTCCCCTAGACTTTTTGGTCATGCCATTCTTCCTGTATGACATCTCACTGTTCCCCTTTCTGATTATATCTATTATCAGCTGCTATGATAAGGACACTCTTAGTATTTCTGCCAAGATCATTAATAAAAATAAAACACAAGGCTGGTCCAAAGACTAATTCTCAAATAATTCAATCGGTTTTGTGCCTGCCCCCTCCCCAGGATTATAAGCAAGCTTCTCTGAGCAGTATCTATTGCAATCCTTCTCATGAGCATCCCCTCTGACCCTACAACTTCTCATAGGTTGTCACATCAATGCTAAACTCAACACCAGACAAAGAAAACATGACACATTTACTTTGCCTAAAAATCAGCTTTCTCATAAAAAAAAAAAAAGATAAGGTTAGACACTGATGAGCTATCTACAGGAAATCCACACTGCATTTTATCCCTTTTTCATTTAGCTCCACATCTTTATCTATTTCTTCAAAGATCTTTTCTAAATCTTCATATGCCACTGTGTCAAAACATAAGTCTGCATTACCAAGATCTTTTTTCTTTCCTCTTGGTACATTCTTTGGCTAGGGTGGAGGTAATTTTTTTCACAACATCCCCTGCCGTGTTTCAAATTTGGGGCTAAAACAGCATTGACAACACATTAGTATTTCAGCCATTGCTGAAGAGAGCTTGCCCAATGTCAAGCCCTTCTCTTTCACCAGTTGAACTCCTCACCCCACCTCAGCAGTAAGCCAAGGCTGGACCAAGAAACCAGAAAGGGAGACAGCTGGGATAAAAAGATATTCCTTACTCTATAGCCTCATTCTCAGCAATAAAAAATAGGGTAGAAAAAGAAATGTGAGGAGATAGGAATTTTACTTCCAAGGTGGCCAGCTGCTAAAGAATTGGCTGGGCAGTTGTCTGCTTGTGGGAGGTGGTGAGTGATTGCCTTTACATCATTTGCTCCCCTCCCAGTACCTTTCCTTCATGAGTTCTTCTCACTCTTTTGCTATTTCTGTTGTCTCCTCTGTTCTACTGGCAGGGATGAGGAAGGCCCAGGTGCTTGGCTGCTAGCTGGCATCAACATAACACCTTTCCTAAACAGAAGCATTATAGCTCCACCTCTGACTGGTAGCTTTGCACAGAACGTCTCTTTGTCAAAGGATTTTGTGTACCAGTTCTTCCAAAATTTTTGGACAAAGACCATCTGTTTGCAGCAGCATGTACACAATCAGCTTGCAAATTCATGATTCTACTCTTTATTATCACTTTTGTCTCCATAATTAATTTCTGTTACCCTGATTGGTTTTGCTCTGTGACTCCTGAAAACAGAACCAAAGTATTTATTTATTCTGGGGACCTTACTCAAATCATCCTTAATCTCAAGTACACTTTCACTGTACTCAGGTCTTGCCTTCTTACACAAAAACAAAAACAAAACAAAAAAAAAAACCAACTATTTTTTTACCATTTGACAGCCTAATTAATATCAACCACTTTATAGTTTTACGTCTATCCTACACTGCATTCTCTGTAAATCTGCTTCCCCATTCCCAGTGCTCAAACACTTTGCCCTCTCTCACTGCAGGGGTACTTACACACACAGATAAGCCTGGGCAATACATATCCATATTTTTCTCCTTTAAGGGCAAAAATGTCTCTTAATTCTATTATATTAAATTTTAAAAACCTCCAGGCCTTTTTTCCATTCAATCTCTAGACTCAAAAGTTTACCCTGTTTCATTAAAATAGTTGCATGTGTTTGTTCTCCTTGAAACCCAAAAGTGTACTTAGAGAACCAAAGAACTGTTTACTCTTCTGTTTCATCTGACTCTAGTTATGAATGCTCAACATTATTCTTGAGACCTACACCTCTGATAAGGCCCTCATCACTTAACGAAGCTGTTATACCCAGACTTTCTGCTTCAGCAACTACTCGATGAAGAAATCCTTCATGCAGAGCACACAGCAATGTTTGGGCCCTGCTCTTGTTAGCAGAACTTAAATTTCCCAGCTATAAACTGAAAAATAAGTCTCTGCATGACACAGTTCTTAGCAGTAGTTCCCTCTAACAAATTACATATCTAAATACGAACGCAAGGATTTAAATTCCTATATTACCTCAGTAGAATTAATTTACTAGCCTTCTTTTCCCCTAGAATTATTTTATTCCAAAGAAATTATTTTCAGTCTGTGCTATCCTTTCTTCTCTCCTTCCCTCTTATCATTTAATTACTATTTGGTGCTATTCCACCATTTAGCTTTCATTTTTATCATTCCTGAATAGGCATATGCTCTTACACCTGAATTCCAACTATATCTGCCATCCCACCATATTTTTTCTCTATCTAAATTCAGTTTCAATCTGTAACCAATACTTCACACTCCTCTGCATGGTGTCTGCTGCCTAGCATGTGGGTATATGAGACATACACACTTCCAGATCGAAGTTACTTTGCATGTTTTTGTATGGTCTTCCTCATGTCGTCACTGTCCATTTATGGAAAAAAAAAATGCTTTTGGCCCTCTGCTAAAAAACAAAGAAACAAACCAAAAACCTCAAACCTTTGCCTAAAGTTTGACAGCCAGGCCAAGGGCTAAATGGAAGCTGCATCCTACAGTAGCACCAAGCACAGGAAGGTTCTACACTGAGCTCAGAAACTTCGAAAGGGCATTAAGCCTGCAGTTTCTTTAAGGGTGTAGAAGCTATATTTCTTTACTCCTGCTATGAATTGACTAACTTTCTACAAAGAAACAAAGGACCAAATTCCACAGGGTGCTTCACGCTCCTTTGTAATGCAGCTCAAGATCTATGTGTGTATTTAACCAGCCCTTTCACTTTCACTTGGCTATGCCAGGCTTTAGCAGTTTCTGAGGTACAAAATGCAGCTGACAGCAACAGCAGTAATATAGCATCCTTGGAGTGCTTGAAGTGTAAAGTTCATTAGTTCTTCCTTAAGGTCACTTTTAATCCAACAGCCAAAATCTTATTCACACTACCATGCTGTTATCCTGGAAAAAAAAAAACTGCAAAAAAATCAACATGTCGGCTCAGATACTTCTTACAAGTGACGAGATCAACACTAAAAATCCAAATCACAGTCAATACCTTTTAGCAAGTTTCAAGAAAGCAGCAAAACTATTCTTGATTGTGCTGTAGACCAAATGAAATTTAATAGAACGGATAAAAGAAACAAAGGAAAGAAAAGATAAACATTTCAATACCTGATAATTGTGTTTTATAATTATTAGCTGAACTTGGCTCACAAATAGAATTTACTAGGGTGTCTGTTGGGAATTACAAGACATGCAAATAACTGAATTTTAATTTCTTCTGTGTTTGTTTACTGATTTTTGTACATACAGTTTAAATTTTAACAAACTCAATTTTGCTTTATCCTCACTGGATATTTGTACACTTATTAAAAAGTTATGTCAACAGAAGACTTTTAGAACACAGGGATTGTGCTCTAACAGTTTTGAATCATATTCTTAAAATAAGAGGTAATAGCTCTGTAACTTACTAACTTGACTGATCCTGCACAAACTCACACGTTTACTTACGTGCACTGTAAGAAGTTTTTAAAATTAATTGGAACCAACTCCATAAGGTAAGTACATTAGCATGTATAGATGAGAATGGCATTCCCTTCTATAGGAAATAATCTGAGACTCAAGACTAATTGGTAATGTTAGCTATAAGTACCTAAAACATTAATACAAGATTTTCTTCACCTCACATATTTATGAATTTTCAGCTTTGTACAGTTCAGAAGAATGGGCACAGCATTTCTTTCCACTGCTAAATTAGCAATTGCCTCAGAATGACGTTCCAAATTAAGATCCTTACCTATGAGATACAAGAGTTATCATTTACATCCCCCAATTTATTCTTTTATATTTACACAGTTATACACTCTCACACAAATGTTGTATTTCAACAAATATTAAATCGTTCTTATTCTACTCACCTGCACACTAAGATGAATCCATTTCTTCACAAGAATTCTCCCCAGTGTCATTACTTTTATTGGTGGCTGCAAACCATTTACTGTGCGATAATAAAACATGGTCTCTTTCTCAGAGATTGTGAGTTTGAACACAGTCTGCCCATCAATAGCCTTTTCTATCACACACCTTTGGAAATAACCAAGAAAAACAACATAAGGTCAGAAGCACACACATATACACATTCTTGCCAAAGTGCTATCCTGTAAAGTGATGCTAACCAGAATGTATTAAAATAGACATTAAAAATACAGCTCTTGAGAAGATGCTCAGTGACAGTGAAAGTCACAGGATGTACCAAGCGTAAAAGAACTTTAGCAAAGATATTTTCTGTCTCAATCTGTGACGGTTTTGGGTTGTTTTGGGGTTTTAGTTGTTTTGGGTTTTTTTTTTCTTTTGTGTTTTGCTTTGTTTATTGAGTGCTGGCAACTCCACCTCATTTGGGTCCAGTTTGCCTTGTCTACTGAAGGTTCCATGACAGAAACCACAGTGACTGTGCAAGTCTCTGCCACACTTTTCATATGAAGCTGTGCAACTCAGTACATCCCATGAAGGCAATTTAATTTTCCTTAGTCTAACAAGGCAAATGCAATATAACCACAAAAAGCAGTACAAATTACATGCTTGGTTAATAAGTCTTGCATCTTTCCACCCAATCTGTGCAGGTAAGGCAGCCCTAACACCAGCTTACTGTACGCTCTACCTTTTGCAGTGTCTTTCTTTAACCTAAGAGACTAGAGCAAGGCAAGAATGATATCCAGACACTTACAAGGATTTTTTTCTCCACAGACAAGTCACATCAATAGCAAATGCAACAACGGTACAGAGAATATCATCCATAGCAACCTATTTTGCATTTCAAGCTGCTGAAATGTTTTTGCCAATCCAATCACCATGATGTCAAGAGTCCTGGGAAAGCACAGCCTCCATATGCCTGTGTAACAACTATATATTTTATTAAAGCAATCATAAATACAAGAAAAAATTGTAAAGTTCTACCCTTCCCATGTGAGCTGCTCAAAAAATACAATTCTCAGTGTATTGACCCAGGAAAAGTCAAATATTTTAACAATTACACCAGACTAAATTAGTGCACTAAGTCACAAGAGGGAAGCATATAAAATTTGTAAGAGATTAGTATTTACTTAGCCATATTTCAGAGACAAAAAAAAAAAAAAAAAAACAGAAAACCCTTATCTACTGATAAGTGTCTTCATCTACTCTGCATTTCTAAAAGAAAACTATTAAAAAGGCTGTTCTTTGATACTGCCATTATTCACTAATTCACCTTTAAATCCACGGAAAAATTAATTCCTCTTGTTACTACTATAGCCTGCTAGAATGTTGTCAACGAAACACCTTGCAAAGTGAAGACTTCTGTTTTCCCAACCTTACCAAAACCACATTTTTTAATAAATTGTCCACTAGTCTTTTCAATATTTTGTTTGCTTGTAAACATGCTAGTTTTGTTAGATAATAAATGTGAAGGAAAGCTCAGCTAAGTAGCAAAATATTTAGGAACTGGATTTACCCAGTTCCTGGATAAACAATAATTGGATAATCCAGGATTTTGTTTATTTTACTTATCTAAAACAAACATCCCCACATTGTTTTTATCCCCAAAGGTGTCATGACTTTAAGAAGGGAAGCGACCTTGATGTACATCACTTTGAAAACTAGAAAGAACAAATGTGAATTGTGACTCACTAGTAAAGGAGGAAAATCAAGAGGGAAAAGAGAAGAGAGGGAAGGAAAAAGAAAAAAGAAAAAAAATCCAAACTAGTTCTAACATAGGTGAAATAAGAAGAGGCATTACTTCTGACTCTGCGCTTGATTTTCCATTCCAGCCATGATTACAGAGAGAAGCCACTATTCTTTGTGAAGTCTTCAACTTCTGGTAACCTGCAGTCCCACAGAGCCAATACCTGACTACGTGTATCTCAGTGGTGAGGTTGGAGGGGAAAAAAGCCAATGACACAAATCCACTCAGTCAGCTTTCAAAGAGAGAAATATTCTAGAGAATCTAATGTGGCTGCACTGGTGCTGCCCACACATTAACTGGAGCAAACTGCACATCTGCACTGGTTCAAAATCAGATGCCCCTTTCAGTCCAATTCCTAATGTAAAACATCTGAATGGATAATATGTAGTACTATATTATTTTAGTCCCTTAGATAAATAAAGTTTAAAAAAAAATCTATGTGCTACTCACTTCACAATCAGACCATCCCTGCTGATCCTTTTGCTTCTATAAGGTCTCATCTCACTTCTTGCCACCACCACTATCTTCTGGGCATCTGAACTTGCTCCAGCTCACACTACATTGATATAAGCTGCCTGTAATGGCTACTCACATATGCAAAGCTTGTACACATATTCTTATCCTATTCCATTGTGAAGGGTTATCATCATACACAGTTTCTTATATTGTGCTAGTGCTTACATATAGGCTACATACAGGCTTACTGAAGGCAATTATATCAACTGATGAGTACATGCAGCAAGACAGGAAGCATGAGACTAGAATGAAACTCAGGGGCAAGAACTCTGCCCACTTATTGCCTAAAGGGAAAGAAAATTTAAAGACTGGAGTACAAATGTTAATGCTTTCTCACTCTTGCTTTTCTTCAATATTTCCAAAATGCAGTGACTTAAAAGCATGCCTACAAATATCTCTACTAAACATCTTAGAAGAACATAAGAGCTTCAAATAAACCTGTAATACGACCTGACTCTTCTCTCTGTGTCAAAGTGTATTGTCTCCCAGATTCACATAAGAAAACTTGCTATATGAAACTGATGAAGAAAATTCTTGTCTCTGCTTATGTGCAATCTTTAAAGGGCCTTCAGACTTGGATCCTCCCATCACTCTCTCATTTCAGCTACCACAGTAACTTCTAACAAAAATCCTGCTATTCTCTTACATGGGTACATGCCTATCAGAATGTCACAGGATGTAATGGGCTACTGTGCAGCAACACTTCTAGCTTCTTTCCTAAGCACACACTCTCACAAACAGACCATATAAAACTCAGCACAAAAACACATTAGTATGGCATGTCCAAAACACAGGGGTCTGCTGTTTCTGATGTAAGAGCACTTTGCCAGCAAAAAAAAAAAAAAAACAAACCTTGTTAAACTTTCAATCATTCTACTGGCAAAATGAGCAGCTCATTCCGGCCGATTTTCCTAATGCTTTGAAGGGAACAGAAAGACTTTGTTAGAACGCATCTCAGTTCTGTGAGGCTTCTCTGCTGTGATAAAGGGGTTTAAAAGGTCTCACAAATGACATGTAATAGGGACGATTCCCCACCAGGGACTGCAAAAATGTAGGATATCCAGTAAGTCAAATTTCAACTACCAACCTGAAGGACTCATTAAACCAATATAAGAAATGGGAAAGAAAATCTTAGTCTGCTGGTAAATAATTTCTCTTTTGTAAGACGCCTTCTGAGTCAAGCTTCAAGGATTATTCATGTGCAACAACTGCTCCACCAGAACTGGAGTTCAGTATTCCTCTTATGAAAAAAGAAAAATTAACACAATTCTTTCTGTGCCAGTGAAACAAAAGCACCTGGACAGTGGCGTATCATCCTGACCACTGGAATAACTGCTGTGCATCTTCAGTTTTCAGGACTGGCCTTTACCACTGTCTTTCCTACATGTTGAATAGCAGCAAATCTCACAAGGCATAAGAATTAAGTGATATATTACAAAAATTGAATAAAAGCATTTAAATTTTAAAGTGATCTATAAAACCCGCTGAACAGGAATACGTACATTGTGTAGTTATTAACACAGCAGCAATTGGAAGCTAATCTTTTGCACTAGTCCATAGCTTATCAGTCATCAGTAGAGTCTGGTTTCTTCACAGCACTTAATCATTTGAAACTAAGGACATAATATTTCCTTGTTTTAGGCTCCATGCATCAAAGTCTATCCCACTGACAAAAGACTTTCACAGATCTCACTCAACACATCGCCGCAACAGCTTGCTTGGAAATTAGCAGGATGCTTCTGCTTCAAGTTAGGCATGTGCTCTGCTGAAGGAGACTCTGATGTGCCCCCGTGTGTGTGGACAGAATTCACGGCACGGGAACACACCAGAAACTGACTCTCTGCTGTTCAAGATTCAACCGTGATACACCAAACCATAGGCCAAAGCTCCAGAGACACCTTTACAAAGACTGCCAGCTGGAATGATTTAACTTCAGCTCAGAAGTCCCTTTTGCTCTGCAGATATCATTTATTTCCACTCCATAACCAAAAATTCTATAGTTAGGTCAAGTCTTTTGAGGTAATTACCACTGCATAAAACACACTATAATTTTAAACTATGATTTTAGATATTTCTATTTTTTCTGATGACTTTGCTACCCTTAGACAAGCAACTGTTTCACAGTAGCATGCAAAATAAGTATCAAGAATGCCTCAACAAAGCAGATCATTAGCTACATCCTAAGAATAAGTTATGAACACAAGCATAAAATCATTTGTAGCATGTAGTCCGAAGGACCAAACTATAATCTTCGTGTGCTGTATTTTAAAGAGATCTGCACAACGAAGGTAAGAAAGAGTAGGAGGCTCTGCATTTTGTGATAAATGACAGAATTTTTTTTGCAGGATCTGGGATGCGCTTTTCAAAAAGCAGGTTTTTCATTATAGTAAGGCCCAGTCAAGCTGAAAGGTCACTTCTAACAGCAGTATTTCCTGAAAATACAACATGTAGGCAAATAGGAGAGGGAACATTCTTAGCCACCTGTATTTTGTGAGCACCTAGTGAAGTTCCACTAGCAGTTTAAATAGTGGAATCTTTTGTTAAAGCAGCAACACAGCCTGCCAGTCGGGTAACATTCCCTAGATCTTCCAGGAACACTATGACCTCTTTTTTGTATGTCCAAAACATACATTTTGGTGGCTTTCCATGTTTGTTTTTAAGACAAACTTGTGTTGGAGAAGTCCTAACATCTTAGATAACTTTTTTCCCCATCATGAAAGCAGCAACAGCACAACCCTATGACAACATAATTTTCTAGCAGCTTTTAGAAGGAACATGAATCAGAAAAACAAATTTCTCTTTTTGAGAAAAGACATGCACATTATGGATGAATAGTTCTGAACGCTGAAAGCCATTGGACTATCATCTGAGTCAATGCCACTGAAACTGAAGCTGCTTCTCTTGACATCTGGGAAGACCCCAACCTAAATACGGCTCTATAAACGTCACAGTTTCCCACCACACCTTTTGAAAGTTTAAAGAGCTTGCTAATAATGACTGTGACTACAATGATCAATTTTTTTAAGAGCATCAGGAAAGTAAACACCTTCAATACTACTTACATTACACCTTCTTGCTCAGGTTTCAACCATACAGTTAACGTAAATGAAGCTCCAAGCCTTGGAGGACGGGGAGTAGAGAAGCAATCCTTGTGATTATGAAAAATAAAACTGGAAGCATTGCTGGAGGACCCTGGATGCAAGTCCCTCTTGTCCTCTGTGATACAGGTACCAAGGCCTTCTGAAAGAAGCAGTTTGTAGGACGAAGGTGACGACCTATATGGACATTCCTGAACACAGAACCTCTGAGTGCAGGATATAATACTTTGAACAGCTACTGAGCTATGACAAAAAGTACTTCGGTCTGGCAGCCCACAAGTGGCTTGAGTTGGCACAATTGACACAATCTTGAAAGCTCCCACATTTTCAAGCCTAGGGAAATGTCCCTGAGAGCTGACCAACACAAAGGAGTCATAATAAGTTAAGATTAATGTTTCAATAGCATGAAACAAGAAACGACATCTCAAGGAAAGAGCCCGGCAATTCATGTTTACAAAAAAACTCCTCCTGATTACAGCAAACGTAAATAAATAATGATGTCCATGTCAGTAGCAACGGCCTCAGGTGCTGTGCTTTAAGAGTTTATGCAGCATTTCATCCTCAAAAGGCCCATGCAAGGACTGAGTCACAAGGGACATCTACATCTTCTGGCCAGCAACACACACGTGGGTGACAGCCGGGATCTGCAAACCACAGAAAACAGACAGAGTCCGTAGGAGAAACCTGCTCTTTTGCACCGACAGAGAAGATGCCCAGCTAGGGATTTCAAGGGTTTGAATTCTTCGTCCAGATGCCAGCCAACAGGCCCACCTGCACACCCTTGCCAGCTAGGGCCGAGACATTTCTCCGAGCCGAGGCCATGGGATTAGGCCGGCTCGAGGGCGCGCAGGAGCGCAGCTCATCCCGGATCTGTCGCGTCACCTGGCTTTGTATGTCACAGTAAGGAGTACGGGACACGGCAGCTAACCGGGGCATGGAACTTGGGCCTCTGAAAATCTCTGCTGAGGGTTTCGGGCGAGTTGGTCGGACCTCATGCCTACAGCCCCCCGGCGCTTACCTCAGCCTCGCACCGCTCCCTGGCAGCTGTCATCCCCACCGCGCTATTCCAGAGGGACACCCCCGCTCCCCGGGGAGCCAGGAGCGCTGTTCCTACCGTCCCCTCGTGCCTTACCCCGCCGCCCACCTCACGCCGGCTGCTCCTCTCAGCGCTCGGCAAAGCTGATTAAAACCACGTTCCCCATCTGTCCCGTGTGGAGCTTTTTCTAACAGCGAGCGCCAGCGCCGGGGCGCAGCGGGCCGGGGCAGCGGCGGCAGGGCTGATTTAGCGCTATTGCCCGGCCGGGAGCGGCGCGCAGCGAGCGGGGCCAGCGGAGCCTGGCGCTCCCCGCGGCGACGCCGCCGTCGCCCGGCAACGCCGCAGCCTTCCCCGCCCCGGGCCCCGCCGCGCGTTAAAGCGCCAGCGCCGCGCCACCGCAGCACGGGGCCCCGCGCTGGGCTCGCTTTGCTCAGCCGAGCTGTGCAGCGAAGGAACATCCTCAAGCGCGTTTTTCCCGCATCTCCTTTGTGCCTTTGGTAGCGCTCTGCGCTGCGGGCACAAACAAGCTGCAGAGGTGTCGTCGGTGAGCTGAGCATGAGCTACAGCGGGCTGTTTACGTGTGTTTCTGGACAGAGAAGCACTAATTAATACATCCCCTGAGGATATAGGAAGCATCTATGAATTTTATCTCCACTGTGGAAGTTGCACGAGTTGCAACCTGGCTGGTGTATTTCCCTACAGTTTTGTTGCTATTGCCTCCAGTAACTTGTCACCTTAGCATATTTGGGCTTTTTGCTGGCTACACAGCGACAAAATTCTTGGCAACCTATACAACTGCTAAGAAATCATCCTCTGTCATAACTCTCAATGCATTTTAACAAGCCCTTCATCCCATATTAAACAAGCTCTTTGACCATTCCTAGAGCATCTCTGCTTTAATAGAGATCTTTTTCCTAAGGTCATAAAAGAGAAATAGTAATTCCTGCTGAAGTGTTATCAGTAATTTTTCAGTGTTTTCATGTTCTGGTAGTCATTCAGCATCGTAGCTCTGTTGTCAGAATTACATACCCTAAAGTATTCAAATGTAAAGAACTTTGTTTACCACAGAAGGGCTGGGGGTGAAGCATTTGTCTGAGGCACAGTGCAGGAACTCAGCCTGTAAGGCATTTCTAGATAAACAGTCAGACCACGTGCTACCACAGTACCATCGACAGTGCAACAGCCAGAGCTTTTGCACATCAAGAACAAAGCAGGTTCTACAGAGCACACAGGAGAAGAGGACAGAAAATATGGTAATAAAATCCTAGATATTAGCTACCATCTCAGGACATGAAAGAATGGGAAAGCTATGAGCATGGAACATGCACCTGACAAAAGCAGGAGCTTACCAAGTGGTCAAAGACACCAGACTGGCTTGTGTGAATTTCTTGGCATTTGTGAAATATTAATCAAGAAATAAATAAATAAGTAAAATCAAGTTTTGCTTGCACCTATCCCTATTTAGCAGCCAGCAGGCTTGCTCCAAGAATCCATCCAGGACTAACAGAGGTCTGAAAGGAAAGTCAGGATACATTCACCACAAAATGCACTTTCTGTTATATTCTGCCAATACTTGACAGCCTCACCACCTCCCAGACAGACTATAGCATCTTTCAATAGCGCTCAGTTTGGGAAAGGGGCCCTGACTCATATTACACCCTCTATTCTGCAAATTAACAAGCAGAAATGACAATTTTTCCCTTTGCATATTTCATCCAAATACACAAGACAGCAGTACAAATCTTACAAAACCACACTGCAGGCCAACAATTTCTCAGGTCAAGGATCACTACATTGTTGTTCATCAGGAGTATAATCAATAAACTACCTGCAGGAGGTTAAACAATGAGAAAGCATCCAAAGGCCTTTGCAACCAAGAACAGGCATGCAATGTAAACTGCACCACAAACAAAAAAAAACTTGAGAGTGATTTTGCAGGAAATACAGACCCTATTCACAGAAATGTTTTGAAGGCTGTTTAGCATACATTTATGAAAACAGGGAATACTACCAGGCAAAAAAAAAAGGCATGCTATTATTAATTATGCAGTGAATTCTTATGAAGGATACATAATGCCCATTTAACAGAATTAGAATTGTGCAACAAGGAAAGTGACATAATTTGAGTGCTTCAAGCTTTTAGTTACAATTGTTCATTTCATCAGGAAGGAAAGCTTTCACTAGCCCCTGGGGTGCCTTAAGCAACCCCAGTGTCATTGAAGAATCTGACCTGTACCAGAAAGTTGTGACATAACTGGTCTCCTGATCCTAATGATTCAACACCCTGTCCATGGCAGATAGCATTATCCAAAAAAAAAAAAAATCCTTTCCATAGAAGTTGTTTTCTTAACCCACAGATAGCAGAGATTCTCAGGACACACAGAGGCTCTAGGAGGTCAGGGCAGGCTGCTGAGGAAAGGAAACCATACAGCCTGGTTTGTTTTACAGCAGCCTGTGCCTTGACTAGAAAATTTGAAGACCACATGTCTGAAGTTTGAATGCTCTGAAGCAAACTTTTGTATGAGATGTCATCTTCTTAAAATCAAATATAAGCCCTCAAACTTACCTATTTGCACATGCTCAGTGAAACATTTTATTGAAGACGGTAAAACCACAGGGGCTAATTAAGTTGGCATAAAAGGCAAGTTTAAGACAACCATTGCCAAATTTCATTGTAACAATGATCCTCTGGTAAGATGAAAAAGTAAGAGAATGAAGGGAGTACAGCAATACACTTACTCAAGACTACAATTGTACAAAGCTAGTGTGCACAAACAGTGCAAAATTGCATGTGTGCGTTTTATACTTAGACAATGCAAAATTTAAAATAATTTCCTAAAATCATAATTCTTGGGATGACTGGGGTAGAATTTCGGGTAGTCTGTTTCTCTCCTAAAACACCATGGCTGTTCTGCATCTTCACAATTGCTTTTAAATATTTTCATTAGTGGTGGGAAGTCTTGACACTTAATTTGTTCATCAGTTTTGCCTTCTGTTAATAAAGAGTTCTGAAAAAATGCAGAATTTCGCAGTGTATTGTAAGCTTGCTTTTGTATCATGTTCTGCAAACCCCTTAAAACCAATATTAGCTCCAATTTGTGCAGTGCTGACTAGCTGAATGCTGTGATTTTTGCTATAGTCTCAAGTGACCTATGTAAACTAGCCCACACAGCATGACTTTCAAAGATTAGGCTTAAGTGTACTATTCAAGATTCACTTTCAGTGAACATTCATAACGACTTGCTTTTATGAGTGCTTTTTCCCGTAAAACTCCACCATTTGAATATTTGCAGGAAATTAGCATAAAAGATCCATTTGCATTGCCGAGTCAATATGTATATTTCAAATTCAACTGTCCAGCAAAATTATTTTTTCCAATATTCTGCAAGCAATAATAAAACTACAATGCAAGTATATTTTAATAACTAGAGGGGAGTTGATCATGACAACCCAGAAATAATTAACAACTTATATGTTAAAGGGGAGGAAATTCTGTATAAGCCAGCAAAATAAATATTGGAGTAAAATTTTCTGAAAGCACAGGAGGAGGCGGCAAGTATTTTATAGAGCTGTTAAGAGCCTTTTAACAGCTTTAGAAGTACAGTACATCACACCACTTATTTTAGCACCAAAAACTTTCTTTGTTATTAGAAAGCCAGAAACAGAAGACTCTTTTAGGCAACAAGCTTTACAGGCTTCTTTCACATGAAAATACAGCACCATAGTGTACATCTCCCCATAGTAAATCCAGAGAAAGGAAACATCTGCAAGGATTACTTTACACAGAGTTCCTTTTCAATGACCATCATAGGCTGTAATAATGACCTGTCCAAGCAGGAAGGGCCATCCCATACAGCTGGAGCTCTTAGGCTCTGATAATTGAGTTTTTCTCTCCTCACAGCATCTGTTATTTCCTCCACACCTCCTCACACCCCAAGTCACCATATGCTTTCCTGGCAGTTACCAGCATAGGACATGTCCAAAAAACAATTTCTTTTTTATTAGACCATTCTTTAGAAAAAAAAAAAAAAACAAAAAAAACCCAAACACCCACATAAACAAAAAATCCCCTCCCCTCATTCTTCAATCTATCCTCTGGCCTTCAACCCTTTTGATACGTTATCTGTACCTAATTAATCAGTTATCTGTTTTCATCATCCACATCTTTTCCAGAGTCTCAATCAAATCCCTGCCTCTACTCTTCATTTTCCTTTCGACCTTCTTTTATATTCCCCTATTTCATGGTTGCTAGGAGGAGCAGTCAGCAAACAAAACTTCTGTGAAGAGACTTACACCTGAGACATTGCAGACAGATTCACCAAAGGTAACATTTCTTCTAAAGATCATTCCCTTATTTTCAAAGATGTCTTGCGCTTTGTGAAAAAAACAGCAAACAAACAAACAAAACAAAAATAAATAAAAACAAACCAAAAACCCCAAGCAAACAAAAAAAAAATACCCCAAGCTTCTTCCACATGTTAGAAAGTTAAATTAGTATTTGTCCAAATATCAAACAATTAGGCAATTTTCTGAAGACAGATAAGTCTGGTTTTCAATTGAAGGCTGCATCATACAACATAAGTATAATAATTTCCTCCTGTAAATGTTGAACTTCTGGGTTTTTTTCTTGAAAATTACTATTTCACAATTCTCAAAATACCTAATTTTATAATATCTTTTTGTCAAAACCCCTGTAATTATGTCCTTCTCCTTCAGCTTCTAAATTCACACCTATTTCAGAGCCCTTCCTGTTGCTTCTTGCATATGCTTCTTTGCACTACAGCAAATTAAGTCATATTTACCACTCCCAAGGACATGCTCCTTCCCCAAACCTCTCCTCCTATTTGCTCCTGTGAGGATCTGATCACTTTCTATTCAGACTAACTCTTCAACAAGCATCAGGTCTCTCAAACTTTTATTATCCTCTGCCCTCAGAATACTTATTTCCCACCCATTTCTTCTGCTTTTCAATGTATCCCTCTCCTTCACAGCACAGACATCTCGTAAATACTCTGACCTTTAGTTTTCTCTCTCTCTTCTTGCTCACTTTCCCTTTCCTCTGAAAGCTTCCTCCTGAACTTACCTCAGTCCGAAGTTCTCCAAAGTTTGTGGTAAAGCCTTTTTCTTCTCACAGGCTCTCTGTCTTCTGTATGCCATGAGAGAGAGACCTGAAGGAAGCACTGCAGAGCCATAAACTGGTTATTGCTGTGCTTTGCTTAGCTGCTGGGTTAGCAGACCCAGGAATGATGAACCAAGAGCTTCATCATCTCCAGAGAAGAATCACAGTCCTCTCCTTTCCTCTACAGCAAAGACACATTGAAGGCCTCCCCATGCCAGGAGGAGCAATTAAACCCTTCCTGCTTCACCAATGAGATCCCTGATGAGCAGTAACACAGGGGAGGAGCTGCTTCTGTCTCCCCATATGCTTCTCCCTTCAAAGGAGCGAAGAAAGCAAGTTGAGTGTAGGCCTGTTTTCTTCCCTTCCTCCCCCCCCTTTACAGCTCCCCTGTGCCATCACAGTGCAGATTGCCTTCTCAAGGAGCAGCTCTTCAAATCATTTCCAGCCACCAGGACCCATTTACTCCCTCATCTCTGGAAGGACATGGCTGCCTTGGAGATCATCATGCAGCTGAATTCAGGTCGTCTCTCCACTTCAGACTCATACAGAGGAAGAACTGTTCCATCTCTACTGTTTCCCTCCAAAGTTTCCCCTGCTGTATGATGTGCCATCTTTCAAAGGCCTGCAGTGCCTGTTGAAGCCTCATTCTTTTCTTTAAAGTAGTGATTCCTCTGCTTCTGGCCCCTTCTTCTTTCAAGAATAATTTTAAAACTGTGTTACATTCAAAGAGACAGAGGTTTCCTCAGAACCACTGAACTGAGCTTGTTAAACTTCTACCTGTGAAACACATTAACATTATTCATCACCCTGACTTTGAGGTGTTCATTATTCCCAGTTATCTTTAACAAGTCCATCCCCTGTAACTGCATGCACATTTTTGCTTTAAGATATTTTGTGCACTTAAATCTATACCATAAATTCTGAGGAGCATTGGCATGCACTGTTGTGGCATTTCATACTTTTCTAGAATTGTAGGATAAGTATAGGCTAATTTTAAAAAAAAAAGACAAAACAATGAAATTCAGATGCTAGGTTAAGGGAAGCTATTCAAAGAAGAAACAAAGCAGTCAGAAAATCCAAGTTCTAATCAGAGCTAAGAAACGAGTAACCACATGTCTGTATCTTGGTTTTCTTACCTACAGATTGAGAAGGTTGATGCTGAATTTAGCAAAGCACCATGACATGTGCAGAAAGGAACAAATTGCCAAAGGATTATCAAGTGCAGTAAAATTTCTGAGTTTAACTGTCAAATGTCATAACCAACCCTTTTTTCTGAAGTTCAAGAAACTGCTTAACTTGGCAATAAATCTAGTTTCAGCTATGAACAAAAAGGTCTAGTATTAAAAGCCAAAAATTGGAAGTGTTATATGATGGCCAAATGCTCCAACGGACCAGTCCTGTGAAATGTTAGAGGGCAGTCAGTAATTAATATCCCATGGCAAAAGAAAATTGATAGTAAGACCCTGCACTTCATAAGTCTTCTATATGATCAACTAAAATAGAAATAGAATTAACAGCATGAAAATGCACACTAATAGTTGCAGCAAGGAATTATGGATTTACATCTTTGCTGGTGAAGATGCTCTAAAGGGTAAGACTAGAAATTCCTTGCAGGAGCTGGCTGACAGCACAGGGAAGCAGAGAAGCCTCCCACAGTAAGAAAAGTGACTGCAGATGAAACAGACCTTTTGTTTTTGTCCACAAAACTGCCAGTGGAGCAGCTCTGTGGAGAAAGGTTGATTTAACTGCATTCTAGTTGAATAAATGTAGATCCAGAAAGTTTGATAAGCAATGCCAGTGGGAGACAAGGACACAGCATGTCAGGCAGGAAGGAAGCATGTCAGGATAATCAGAGGGAAAGGGTGCTGGTAGAGAATGCAGCAGAATGAATCTAAGAGCTGACTGCTGCCCAAATGGGCAGTCCCACTCCGCCCAGAGGATTTGGCAGATTGAATCCACTCACCAAGGAGTCAAACGAGTGCCAAAATTGGGTACAAAGATATTGGCAAGGACAGGATCATCCATTCTAAATGTGGCAAGCTTTTAGACGGTCTCAGTTTGCTTTGAGGAAACATATCCCAAGTTGTATTTATTTGATCTTTAAAGTCTCCTTCTGAGGCCAGGGCTCATGGCAGTTTTTGAGCCAGTTATGTAGACTGGAGCATGACTTTCTAGGATACCATGCTTCCTGGTGCCTTAAAGTTCCCAGAAACTTTAGAGGGGAAGAGGCCCAGAGAATTCAAGAACTACTAGCAAAGGCAAAGGAAAATATCTATATTAGTTATAGCATTGATGGAAAAGGAGGCAGAACTCAGCCTCCTATCAGCCATGATACATTCTCCTTGGCTGGACCCAGTCCACCTGTAATTACACATATTTCCTTGACAAGGCAGAGCACATGATGACCAGGATCTTAACAGATACATCGGAAAACAGAGGAAAAGGGACAAAATGTGTGTGTAAGAGCAATAGGATACCATAAAATAGACAAAACCATAGGAAAATGTGTTCCATTTGTTTTGTGAGAAGCAGAACTACTTTGCACCATTACCGTTGCATTTTCATGACCATCCTAATGAATATACTCAAATGTCAGTGCAATTTTCATCAGGAGTATGCAAAAAATGCAAGCAATTTGGTACAGCCATAGTCCAATTGTAAAATCCCTGAGGAAACATAAATCCTAATATCCCAGTTCTCCTAAGGGAAAGGAAACAAACTGTATGTGCACCAATATGCTTCTACTGATACAGCTGAAGACTGGCGAATGTAGCTTTGTCAATATTGCCACAACAATGAAGCCTGTGCATATAGAGAAGGTTCAAATGTAGCAGGCAATGATCCCCTTGCACATCATTTATTTTAAGTATGATATATGCATATATTTTTAATCAAGGTAATATGCTGAATACATAACTTTATAAATCTCATAATTAAGAGGGTTGGGGGGGGTTTTGGTTTTTTTTTTTTTGCAGAGCTGGTCTTGGAGCAATGGAAGACTATCAGGCTCAAGTAAGGGGTACTAAACAGCTGGGGGTTCCTTTAGTTTCAGGCACACATGCATAGGCTTAGACAGGGACTGGATAGAGAAGTCTCATTCCATTAGGATACTGTCCAGAGGAGAGTGACAGCTGCATTCACGGGAAAAGCCTCAAGACCAATGAGGACACATGACTTGGCTTGGGCCCAAGCAGCACTGTCGAGGTTTAAATCCTCTCATTCAAGGACACCTTGACAAAAATCACACAAACATCTGTATTTGTGCCTTCCGAGCATTTGGGTGTTTGGGATAGAGAAAAGTAATTGCTGATTCATCCACACACTTGATGTTAATTTTTAATACAAATTTTACCAGGTAACACTAAAGATACCAGCATATCAGCATAACGAGGATAACAGTGTAAATGAGAAAGTGGGCTCATATTACAGTCCAGTTTCAGGGCCAAGATGACTATTAATGAAACACCTTATTTGCATATTTTAAGGGTGCAATTCACTTCCCAGTCTTTAAAGTAGATTCCAGTTCTTTGAATACACACTGCTTTTTTTTGAAATTAATTTGCAAAATAATGCAATTATTTTTCCATTAATCTCTACTAATTATTCAAGAAGTAGTTGTTTACAAAACAACTGTTTTGTAAACAAATCCTGAAACATTTTCCTTAAGCTTTTTTGAAACTTACTCAAAATTCACTCAGTTATATAAATCCCTGATATGTAATTCATGGTTTGTTTTCTAAGCCTTTCACTGTACATCCAGCCTTTTGACACTTACTTACTTTAAAACCTTTCAACAGTTGAAATTATGTTCCGGTTTAGAATTATTTAATTTTTAACTTATTTATCCAGTTATCTCCATAGTAATCTAGTGCTCACCATCAAAATCTGTTGCCAGATTTAATTTTAATTGTACCACTTGTGGTCTATGCACAATTTCCAAATTTCATTTCACCTAAAATCAGGGTGTAAAGTAAACTGAAGTTATTTCATTATTTCTCTCTCACTTTTTTTTCAAGGACAAACATATTTTGGAACTACAAAAATATCAATATTTAGTAATAATCATAAAGTATTGGAAACTGGTGTAGTATTTCTGAGGCCCAGCAAACCTGGGAGCTTACTATCATCATAAGCAGAATATCAGATTGCACTTCTAATGGTGTTTGGCCTCCATGGGACAGACTAAGGCCGCCCTTTTTGTGGTTATGGCAAGTGCCCTTTGAAATCACATTTCTCCGTCATGAAATGTGGCCCTAACCTGCTGCAGAGGTTGAAGGAGATATCCTGTCAATATGTGATAGTTTAGCATATTAAAGGAAAGTTCATGGTTCAGATCCATTCTTCTCGATTTATATACAGCATAAGTCTTTTTTTGCCTCGGTATCATGGAAAACACAATTTGAGACAAATAGTTATGTAATTTTTTTTTTGTTTTGTTTCCTCTCCACAATGCAATATTACAGAACAAGTCTCCCGTCTTTCAGCCTCATGTGAATAGCCTGACCAACATCTGCAAGAAAATTTACTCAAAAGGACTGGGGAACATAAATTTGGTATAAGTTTCTGTAGGGGAACATCTCTGAAGGAATTTTCATTTGGAAGTCATGATCCAGGAAGACATGGTTAAACTCTGAGCAGTCTTACAACAGAAGTGGAGTCTGGAAAACCCCAAAGCCAATTCAAGCCTTTGAGGCGTTTGCAGGTAGCCCAGGTTATTGACTCTGGACCTCCAGCATGATTCAAAACAAGATAGCTCAGGTTACCCAGCCTAAGATTTGTTTCTCTGTATTGCTTTACCATTTCAACGGTTGGACTGAAATGTTCAGTGTCAAAGTAAAATCATGCATCTAACTGGGAGATGAATTCTTTCTCTTTTGACAGTTTCTCAAATTAGTGTGACTTAGCTCCTGTCAAATGACAGATGACAAAACCAGAGTCAAAATGTAGAATTGTTACCACCTATGGTGTGCTGACTTATAGGAGACAGGGTCCCTCTTAGGATATTTTAGATAGATCTTCTCTTCCTTGCTTCTAAGTTGGTTTTGTGATTATTTACCCTGTGCAAGGATCATACTCAATTTGTGGAACAATAAAAGCCTTCCAAGGCTTTACTTCCAGGAAAATATTAACCACAAACACGTCCAGAAATTAACAAGAGGAAGAAACCAGACATCTGCAATTTGAAACTTATTCCTGTTCTGTAATGTGAAAGTGGAGCTTGCTTCTATAAAGATGATTAATAATCTTTCCTGAGCATCTGTTTAAAGAAAGGATAACTACAACTGAACTGGGATTAAATGTTTGCTCCACATAACCCATGCATTGTCACACACATCTTCCAGTAGCAGGCTTGGTCTCCTCCACTTGCCAGTGCTCTTTCCTGTTCAAATGAGATGAAAACTGCTTGTAGGCAAATAGAATAAAAAAGGAGCTGACAAGATACAGTGTCTTGCCTTCCCCCTGCTCCATACCCCAACTCCAAATCTTTTTTTTTCAGCATTTTCTGTAAAGACTGAGCGTAGAAAGTGCCTGCTAGTCTTCAGCATTCATGATCAATCTGTCAGTCTCTTGTAATCAAGAGCTGGGATCCTTCTCCCTGCCACATAAAGCTCCTGAGGGTGGATCCACTGATACATCAGGGAAGCCTGAACTAAAACACCAACAGCAGCACACAAGAAGAGAGCTGAAATAGCACGAGGAGCAGGGACTCGAGGGTGTTTGTTTCGCATGATGCTATGAAGCCAAATACTCCTAGCTATGAAAAGCATATATGAAACACTCCTGGTCTGATAAATAGGACATGTTTTACAAATTTAAATGAAACACTGAGCATCAGTGAAACCGTCTGAAACCTGTTTGGTATGTTGGTCCACAGTAGCAGCTGGATAGCAAGTGACAGGGACTTGAAAGATGCTGAAACTCTTCCTTTTGAAGCTGTCAGACTTAACACCAGCTTTTTATTATAGAAACTCCCCCCCCACCCCAGCCCACAGAAATACTGAGTGCTTATTTGACTGTATTGCAGATGAAAATAGAAATAAAATATCCTTGGACAGGTTGCCAACATACTTTAGCCTGGATGTGGACTACTGATCTCTATAGAAGTAACTCAGTCCCTGTTTTCTCAGCATTTTGCTTCTGTCTACAAAGCCAAAAAGGAGATCAAGTTCTGTGACAAAGACATCTGATCAGTGGAACTGTTTTATTTGGACACTTACACGGTCTCCTGACATATCCTGAGTCAAATTTACCTTCATAGAAGCACCACACTATGATGACTTCCTCATCACCAAATCAAACTAGATCAAGTTGACAAGGAATTAAATATTTCCATCATCTAATAATACATTCCCAAAATATACACGTAAGACTGAAGTAATACTTCATATATTTCTTCTCCATTTTGCTTCAAAGATTAAGCAAAAGATTGACAGTATTTACCAGTCTCTAATTGTTCAGGGGAGAATGTTAAGAACTGTGAAATAAGCTTCAGCTAAGTGATTGCAGGTAGAATAAGGTTATAAGAGTTTTAAATACATGGTGAATAGGTTTTTATGCCTTTTGTACTGTACTGAGTGCAGATAGAGAGGCTTTTCTGTGGAATAATTTGGTCTGCCTAAATTAGGTTCTTTTGGATAATAGTTCAGAGGAGGAGCCAAGACACCCCTTCAGGTGCTGACTGACTCCCTAAGATTCGTATCTTGACTTCCTCAGATGAAGAGTCATATGTCAGACATACATCTTACTTCTATATCACAAGTGTTCTCAGACTTCAGGGATGCATGAGATTCCCAGGTTCTCCAAATCAACTACAAAATTCTTCAGTGCATCTCACATTTAAATGTTTACTACTGTAATGAATATTAAACAATTTTCAAACTATCCCAGAACAAAATAGCAAACAACTCATTTATGCCAATCTCAGGCTACAGTGAAGTGATACTTAGCTACATTTAACATTCTTGGTTCCATAACTGAGTAATTTAAGTAACTTTTTTTTTAAAAGTTGTTCATATTAATAATAAGAAGCAACTTATTTTGGCTAGTTACAGGCAAGCTCTTCAACTGGCACGACGACACAATGCTACAGTTGTCACCACACCATATAAACTCTAGCACCTGGCTTTGAAGACTCCTACTGACTCAGCTCACAGCTGAAGATGTAGCCCACAATTTAAAATTCACTGGAAAACATTTAAGCCCTAAAACTTAATATTTGCTTGTGTTCATGCCATAAAGCTCAATGACTATAATAGTCATGGAAAATTAACACTGAAGGGGCACAGACTCATTTAGAATGACTTTGTTTTAAACATGGAGGAAGACAATTCATTTGCCTGATTGCCTAGAGAAATTAAGTTTTGGATGATGAAATTGAGACTAGCTGTTGAGAGAGCAGGAAACTCAAAAACCTGGAGAATGAAGGGGAAGGCAGAAGACATCACTGAGAAGAAAACTGTCCAATTTCTATAGGAAGAGAGTCAAGACAGCAGACAATCTGGAGGTGAACTAAGACAGTAATTCTTACAAAGAAATGGAAATTTAGTTATAAGAAAATTTCAGGATAAAAAGGGTGAATAAATTACTTTTTTAAATCTAGGCTGTGCTTCTGCTTTGTAGCTACCTTT
This sequence comes from Irena cyanogastra, assembly GCA_013397155.1. Classification (NCBI taxonomy): domain Eukaryota; kingdom Metazoa; phylum Chordata; class Aves; order Passeriformes; family Irenidae; genus Irena; species Irena cyanogastra. The sequence continues at coordinate 78,911 of VWZV01006933.1, read as the reverse complement.
CAAATAGACTACCACAAAATATGTTATGGGTAAAATTTGTCTTTTTCTACCACATTTTTAAACTTTCTGCTACCATGTGGTCATTTGTCTGTCATAATGAGGCTCAGCCTTGACACCCAGTCTAGGAGGGTGTCATTTGCATTAGGCTGATCACATCATCATTTCTTTCCTAGGTCTCTACCACACATGGATGTGTTCAGATCTCTGTCAGGCACCTTAGAAGCTGGAGTTAAGTGGCCAGCTACCTGTGACAATAGGGACTAGCTGAGGAACTCAGCTTTCCTTTTGCGGTCTGCATTTACACAAACCTCATCAAATTAGCTGTGGCTGTTACAAGCTTCTAATTAAGCCTCTCTCAAGACAAGGTCATAGACAATTGAAAGGAGAAAAAGGGTTGGCAAAAAAAAGTAGCAGCCTGAACTACAGGAGCTTTGCTCTCAAAAATACTCAAATACCACAGAGCTCTTAAAAGGGTGGGAGATGCAAGGTGCACTCTGCCTTAGGGTGGCCTTAAGGTCTATTTTTCCCAAACCAGGAAGCCTGCAAGGATCCAGTTTTGAGATAGGTGCTGAAATCAATTACATTTTAGTGAATGGAGTTTTGAAAGAATACTCTTCCCGTAATGTTCCCTTAAATTCTCTTCAGGATTCCCTTAAATTCTGGAATCATGAAACAATTGCTTTACACTCTGACAGTCTCTTATCACAAACAATTTGGCTGCAATTAAAAGAGAAAACACTCGATACTTTGTTTTGCAAGCAAACATGAAATAGCCTGACAAACAGTCCCTTAAATCCTTAACAATGACTTAAGGAATAAAATAACAAAATGAACCTATGTGGAGGTTAATGCAGATACCAGATGGGAGACTTAGAGGAATGTCTGCAGTTAGCAGCACGAGGAAATCTGAAGGCCAATATGTGCAGACATTATGGCAGATAAGGTAGCGGAAAGTAATCCTCACCATGAGATAATATAGCTTTTTCATACAATTATGATATTTGAAAAATGTAGTAACTTCATTTGAAATATCAACATCTAGTCAGCATAAGCTATAACATTAATAGGCTGAGTAAAGAGAATAAATAGTTTTATCCTATTTAATCATAAATTTGGCTTAATGACCTTTATCTGATTATATGAGCAGCCCAAGCAACAATATTAAATAAATAAATAGAATATTAAAAGATTGTTAGCAGATAAGCTGCTTGGAAATTTCCAGATTAAATGTATTTGGGGGAGGGAGCTCTGTCATTTACCAGTATATACATTTTCAAAATTAAGATGACTGCACAGGTGCTCCAGCTGAGCCTCAAGTCTGTTGCTGTCCCTGCCCATTGCTGTGAAAAACCTCTCCTTGGCACCCTAGTGGGAACCAAACGATTTTTCAGGAGAGATGCTGGTTTGACAAAAAAAAAAAAAAAAAAAAAAAAAAAAAAGAAAAAAAAAGGCAAGAAAGAAAAGAGCCTCAGAACTAAAAAGCATTCCCTCTCCTTTGCTACACACAAATAATAATTATTATAGTTTTCTAATGTGATTGACCTAAATAATTAATAAAAGTGTAAAATCTAGGTTGCATTCTTAAGCTTGTGTTTAGCACAGAAAATAAACTTCTGATCCCAGGTGAGCACTGCACTGCTTCACACAATTTGTTCCACCTTGCCTGAACAGACCCATATACATTTTCTCAGCACCAGTAGCAGCATGAAATAATAATAAAAAATTAATAATAAAATCATAGTTCCTCCCTTCAACTACAATTTTCTCCCCTCTTTAATTTTCTTCCCAACCCTTGTTTTCTTATCTTTTTGTGCTGCCAAACCTTTGATTTAATTGGAGAACTGATTCACTTAGATCAAAATTCTTTTGGTACATTTGGTGTTTATTTGTTTAGTGGGTTTGTTGTTTTTTTGTGGGTTTTTTGTTTGATTGTGGGGGTTTTTTGTGTTTGTTTTTTTTTGTGTGTTTCACTTGGTTTGTTGTTTTGGTTAGTTTGTTTTCTGTTTTTAAACAAGGTCTGATTTTCAACATCATCATTGAAAGCCCTGCTGATAGACTGGAGCAGGCAAAATATGTAAATCAGTAGTTCTGCCAAAGATGGACCTTCACCATAAGTCAAGGTGCCTGATAACTTTCTAAACAGGCTTCATTAGTAAAGCAAAAAAAAAAATATTATAAAGAAATTCTCAAATGCAAGTGTTATCACAGAATGACACTGGCTGTGTGATCAGGACAGATAATGTTTTATCCTGGCTTATGGATATATTTGCATCATAGAGATCAAAATGAGAATTTTATCCCATTGGCAAGTATAGAATCCATTTTTTAATGGGAAAAGGAGGTTACAACACAGTGTCTATCTTTGTAAAAGACTTATATACATATATATCTCAGATACAGCAGAAAAATAAAATATTGTAGGCGAATAAATGAGCCTTAATATGGGTTAAAACAATACTTCTCTGACTGACATTTTATCCTTGCAAGTTTCTGAAGTCTAAAATATTCTGCAGATGACTTCTCTACCCTGAGATTTCCTCCAGTTCCATGAACTTAACTTTCCACTCTTGCAGAGTGGCCTGTTCAGGTCAAACAGGGAAAGCAACTGCTTTCCTCACTGGCTGACAGTTCTCTAGAGGAGCTCTTCCAAGCACTGATCAGAGGTACCTGAGGCAGGGATGAGTTGTGCTCAGAAGCAACTATTCTATTATAAATGACCACACCTCCACACCACCAGCCCCAGAGCAATGCTCATCCTATCCTGCACCCTAAAAGGAGCTCAGATGAGGGGTCATAATTTCCTAGATACTTTTGCCTTTGGTCTTAAATTACATATTTAAAGTCATAGGAGAGAGAAAATGAGAGATGTGTTATGTTTTGGCAAAGAATGCTTGCTTAACTGTAGCAAGAAGTTTCTGGTAGTGAAGCAAGATCCATATTGAAAGTTTGGTCTATATATGTCTCTCAAAACAAATTGCATATGCATTAAGAACCAGAAAATATTATGTATCTCATTATACATTTACTCTTGAAATATATAATATTGAAACTTTTATGTATTTATGTTTGCATACAGTAATGAAAAAATTGAGTTTGATATTCACAGACCTATGAAATTCAGATTCCTATAGCTTTGTGTTCCCTTACCCTCCCATATCATCAATGTCTCTGATTCCCCTTCCTTAACTCTTAACTCACCCTGACTGATGTTTCAGCCTCCCTTCCTTGACTTTCATAGCATCATAGAATATCCTGAATTGGAAGGGACCCACGAAGACCACTGAGTCCAACTCCTGGCCCTGCACAGGACATCCCCAAGAGTCACACCGTGTGCCTGAGAGCACTGTCCAAAGGCTTCTTGAGCTCTGTCAGCCTTGGTGCTGTGACCGCTGCCCTGGGGAGCCTGTTCCAGTGCACAACCACCCTCTGGGTGAAGAACCTTTTCCTAATATCCACCCTAAACCTCCTAACACAGTTTCACACCATTCTCTCGAGTCCTGTCACTGTGCACCACAGAGAAGACATCAGTGCCTGCCCTTTCTTTTATGAGAAGCTTCTCTGAAACTTCTCCTTTGCCAATTACCAGTCAAAAAGGGTTTCTGTCAGAGAAGACTTTGAGCTTTTCCATCTTGCATACCTTTGGTCAAACTTGCCAGAACGGAATATTCCCAAGATTTTTAGCCTCTCCTCCCCCTGCCAATTCAGGGCAGAACAAGACAGTGAGATATAGATGAGATTAGGTGGAAATTGTTGCAGCCTAAACCTTAGACTTTAAGAAAGCAGAGTTTGTTCCTTACACAAACTGCAAAAGCAGATGCTGAACACTTTCTAGCCACCTTCAAAACTGGCTGAATGCATTTGTTTGGGAAAATATAAATGACAAATTGACTTTTAGATTAATGGCTACCATATTTGTAATGAACAAATCACTTTTAACAGCCACTATTAACTTGGTAAAGAGAAGCTTGCTAACTGCTCTTTAATTAAGTACACTTAATGACCTTAAGGGGATTAGTAGTCTTGTCTGATAATCAATAAGCATGGCAAGATTGCCAACCCACAGACATGGGCTGGAGAACAAAATTAATCTGTGCAGATTAGTTGTACCTGGTTTGGTGTGTTTCGCAAGACTGCAAGATTACTTCAGTTTAAAATACTTACAAAAACATATTAAATGTGCACTAAGTATAACATGTTTTACACAAGATTTTTCTTTATTTAATCAGTGTAAAAATGGCATGTACTTTTTAAGAAAATCCTGTATTCTGGCCAGGAGCCAGTGCAAATCAGTTTGGAAGAAATCAAAAAATAAAAGGAAAAGGAGTGAATACCCATGCTGCAGTCTCCAGAGAAAGCTGGAGGCTGAAAGAAAGGAGAGTGAACATGGGTCTTAGAAGACCTAGAGTGAAACAGCGTCTCCTCAAATCAATCCCTAAGTGGCAGAATTCCTGCCAGCTGCTCCAAAGCCACCCTGCCCACACACAGGTTTCTCTTTCTCCTCTCTCTTGGGCTGCAGCCATAATTCCAGACAAATTGTGGGCCACTGGATAAAGCATAGCAGTTTTAGTCTTTCCATATGTTTGGCAAACAGGAGGAAGCATTATGTAAAAGGCAGATATAGAAATATTTTTTCATCACTACTTTAAAGGTTTCAGTGCCCACCTCAATATCCATGCCTCATCCCTTCAGTCTGAGGGCTGGAGTTCAGAAGAGAAGCCAAGAAGCTGAAGTAACGCTGGAAGTGTAAAATGCAGACAAAAGTCCAAACCAGCAAAAATACTGTCCCTGCCAAATGTCAATCTCTCAGAAACAATTATGGGCTTCCAATCTGATAATAACTCTTAAAGTAAGAGAATTAAGCAGTTATGATTAGGAATTTCTGAACACTGTTGTTGGTTTCCCCTTTTGCTTGAGAATAAAACCCCTCCCCAGCCCTTTCAGTCTGAGTGTCATGTCTGCAGTAAATCAGGGGGATTTAATTGCAAAAGAGAAGCCTCTGGAAGACACATATATGGTATATTGACACACTACCAGAGCCATAGGGATATTAAAATTGATTTCCAACAAGCTGAGGCCTTCTGCTTTCTAATCCTGTGTCACACAAATATACATTAACACCACTTCTAAACAGGGCTAATTAGCTTCCAAAAATAGCTGTCTATATGGAAGGTGGACACACACATCTTGCCTTCACACAGCTCAACAGCAGCTGCCGAAGTGCACAGAATATTTTGCACACTGATCAGGATGGGGCTTTACTCTCTTGGGTTTATGGGACAGCTCATGAATTTAATTAAGCACTTGGTACCTTGTAACCCGGTCGCTGTTGTTTGTGCCCACTCACCTTTTTTTTTTCATGGATTTTTAATCCTCCTTCTAAGCCCTTCATTTCAGAAGTACCCTCACTGAACATGCTGATGAAGTGCTCCATTGCCCACTCAGTGCAGGCAGTGGTAATTTGCCCAGGCTTTCGACTGTAGTTAAAACAAACCACCAACCTGCTGGGTTTTATGCAGCTCCTGAATAGCACTATCATCCATCTCTGAGCATGCCTGGCAGGTCAGACAAAACAGCTTCACCCCACTCTTCCACCCAAGGGCTAAACTACACCTGACCCAAAACAGCGAAACAAACAATTCCTCTCTTTCTGCCTTAAATGCAGAGGACTTGGGACCTCTTGTTCCTCAGAGTTGATTGCCCCGGAGCATCACTGAAACTGATGCCAGATGAGGGCAAATTAGGCTAAAGCACCTGGTGTCACAGGTGTAACAAAGATCCTGACAGCCCCATCAGTTCCAGAGGGGAGCCCAGCCCAGGCCACCCTTTGTTCTGTATCACAAAATCAGAGAGCAGTGTTCTGATTTTTTGTTAAGATGCCTCTTTATCCCAGTATCTGCCTCCTACCTGCTTAGCCTCGTTAGTCCGATTAATATTCTGCACTGGCTTAATACTAACTATAATAACACTAGACTATAACTGCATTGACTCCAATTCCCTCCAAGAGTGGTAGGCTGTTACAAACGTAACAAAAAAGCACACTGGAGCATTTATTGCCTCATACATACTCCATTCCTACATGTATTCTTTCTCTCTTCTTTCCATATTTCACTCTCTCCCCTACCACAGCTGCATTTTCTTTCATATATAGGTCTCTTTTTCTTTCTGCAGATTTTACCTCCCTCTTCTAACATGGACATGACCTTCTCATCTTCAGATTCTTCCAAATCCATGGGCGTGCTTGATGACTGCTGTATGCTACCCCTTCTGGCCACCATTAATTTATCTATATTAACCAAACTCTGCTCCAGATCCCCATTGCTGTTGGCATGGTCTATAAATATAAATAGATTTTTTTATGCATTAGGTAAGTCCTTTCTGATACTCGATGCTTTGCCAAAATGAAGTCTACTGAAAGAAGTGCAATTTGGCTGGGCCATGGTGCCAAATAAAATTAATTTATCTTTAAGCTGAAACATCTGTTAAGAGCATTTGACTTCATGAATGGCATTTCCAAACTGCAGCAGTCCAAGGAGCGTGTTGTGCTGCACAGGTATTGAGCCACATAGCTTCTGTTGCCTGCTTTTAGACACTGATACAGGAAACAAAGATGCATAAAGGCTCAGAGCCACCCATTTGTGGGGATTTGGATCCCAGGTAGCACTGCATTTGCTGCAGGGTGACCCAATGGGATCCAAAATGTGATATATTTTCTGTGAACCTCTCATGCGGAACAAGATTGCGTGTGTTATCTGGTAAAAAAAATACCAATAAGTTAGTGGAAGTAGGGAGACAAGTCAGCTTTGCTTCCTATTGAATATCACCTTCCTCTGCCTGGCTGTTTCTTTTGTGAGTCTATAAGGAAGAGGTACAGTCCTAAAAGGATGCAGTAGACTCTCTTGTTTTTCTTGGAGCGATAAACCATGTTGTGGATAGGCTCGTGGGTCCTTTTGTTATGCTGCTCTGGTGAAAAGGTTTGCAGTGTAAAGTGACTGACCTTAATCTTTTTACATTGGGAGCTGAAATTTTATTCCCCCTGAATCTTCTGGTTGTAAGACAGAGTCCATTTATATGTAAGATATAAGAACAGCCTGGCTCAGCAAGTCATTTAGAAAGACATTTAGTCAATGTAAAGGAGTAGGGAAAGGAGGGGGAAGGGATCCCCCTCTTCACTGTTGACTTTTGTCATGGTCACCTTGTGAGTGGGTCTCTGTCGAGGTGACAAAGGAGCAAGGGAATCAATGTAGGAACTATGTAAAACCTCATATATTGCAAGTATAGACACGTTTACATTTTACAGCATTATCAAGGCCCATCTTAACAATTTGCCCAAAATCCATCAACATACCACAATCTCAAATATATCAAAGACAATTTTTTTTGTTGTTGCTGTAGTCAGAGGATAAGATATAATAATGGGAGAGGACAAAGAGTCATGGAAAGAAATTGACGAACTTGTTCATTCCAATCCAATCTGAGATGCAAAGCCAAAGCAGTCCAACCCTGTAGTTGTCTGCATCACTCGTTGCTGCCTTACAGCATCTGGAATTGGGCTTAAGGAATGATTTATTCCCTCTCATCACAGTTTGTTTGTATCCATCTGTAAGGAGCGGAATACATGGACAGTACCAGTCTTTGTTTATATACATGGGCTGATTCATCATTTCCCACAGTCTTAGTGGGACATGGGGTCCTATCTCCACCCTACAGATGGAAAAGATCCAGTAAATGGATGTCCAAGTTCACACAAACCAGAGCAAGAGAGAAAGTTACTAATACAGATTTGTATTCCTTCTCCTCATTGCTGCACCTTAGAAAACACAGGTGACCAGGTCACTGGCACTGCTGTAAGCTCTGTGTGCTGCACTCTGCACGTTTAAACTCAGCAGAACAGCCCCTCTTGTACAAGGATCAGGCTGTGGTTTTTAGGTTACCTTGAGCAGAGAAAAGGAATCAGCCCCAGATGTTCTAGAGTATGGCTGATCTCAATCTCATCTGGAGCAATATATGACTGCTGGGGTAGCCTGAGCCTGAGTCAATCACCTGGGAATGAGGGAGAACCAAAGTGTCCTTAAACCACAATAGCGTGGGGAGATGGGAAAGTGTCACTCATTTTGGGAAAGAGCCCTTTCAGAGAAAGCTGATTGCAAGGAAGCCTCATGGAGGCTCCATAGACAACCAGACAGAAAGGATAAAAACTGAAAACATCTATCTACTGAGATTATAGTACAATATTCTTCTTAAGGCCTGGGCTTAAGCCTGAACTTAAGCGTCTGCAGTGTCCACTAAGGACCACTCGCATGGGACACATCTTGGAGACATGAGTAACTTCCCCAGGGCAAGCCCAGATGAACTTTATGCTGCTACTTCTTCCTGACACAAATAACAGTGTGGGCTGCAGCCCGGAGCACCCTTTCTGGAAGGAAAACATCATTCCTTGCCTCCACTCCGCGTTAAATCTTTTGGGCCACCACACAGAGATGGTGCTGCAGAGAGGAAGAGAACAAGGAGCCTGGAGGGGAAGAAGGAGTGAAAAGGCTGGACTGGGGGAGGGTGTTCTTATCACTTCTTTTGTAATCTCAGAAAGTGGCTGTGTGATTATGCTGAGGTTTCATCACAGCAGAGTGGGAACCACCTGCCGGGAGTTAAGTGAGGTGGAAACCACAGGCATGACCTGGGATTCGGCCCCTGCTAGAGGAGGTTATTCCATGCCTGTGACTAATCTGTACAGCTCAGCCTCGATGTGCTATAGACACCTCATTCTGGAAGGTGTTTCTGTTACACAGGAACAGGCAGAATATTCAGAGAAGGGTCAGCTGTGGTTAAAGAGAGAGACCTGTGCGCTTGGAGAGTGTGAGGGGTGGGAGGCTTGCAGACCCCAGGGAAGACTGAAACACTTCTGTGTCAGAATATAGAGATGCTCCTTGGGATTCAGACCCAAGTATTTCTTTTCTCATTTAAATCAAGGTTGCAGTGAAGAAGAAAACTACTGAGGATGATATGGAGGTTTTCCATTCAGTACTACCCAGGAGCCCTGTAGACCCCAAGTTAACCTCTGGCAAGTAACACTAGCACTTCTGTGACTCCTTCGCAGCCTGGTATGAGAATTCTGCCCTTATTGACTTCCTCATACTGCCAGTCCCTCACCTTGTGGCCATTCCCAATGAAGCTGTGAAATTAGATAGAGCATGGTAGATTGAACTGGAGAGTGTTAGGAGTGCCATTCATAAGGCACTTGTGGTTTAAAAATATTTTTCTTTTAACCCCTTTCACTTGCTATTTACCCTCTAACTCTCTCTCTAAAAAGCCTTTTGAGGAGCCGCTGCAGCAGGTTCCCTACGCTCCCAGCTAGGCAAACTTTGCAAAAGATGTCTATCCTCAGCCACACCAGCTCTTGAGTCTGGCTCCAACAGCCCCTGCTCTGTGCCAGTCAGCCCACAGCTGGTGTGGGTGGCTGGCAGCTTGTCAAGGAGCTGGGAAGGGCAGGTGATGGGGGCATTGCTGCAAGGGAGGTGTACCCAGCAGCCCTCTCCTCCCCTGCAGGTGTGTGGCAGCTCCTCTGATCGATGTCCTGGTGTGGGGCAGATAACCTGTCCTCTCACCATTCCCTGTCTCACTGCTGTCACCCTGCCCTTGCTCAGATGCCTGCGCTGCACTGCTCAAGTGCCTCTCTGGGAAATGCTTCTATCAGCAAAGCAGGGCACAAAAATCACTCGGCCTTTAGGTGGTGCAGCTTTTCACCAGCATGAGCACTTGGGAGACAGGGAAAAGGCAAACAACAAGCACGCAACCGGGCCCCAAGAATGCCAAACGTGGGGTTAGAGCCTGTTTGCAAGCAGGCAGAGATGCAAACCAACAGCATATCTCCTGCTGCCCTCCCGGCTCTGGGTGCTGGATTGGACAAGGCAGGGATGGCACAGCCTGGCAGCTTGGCAGTCCGTGGGATCAGTGCTGGCAGTGGGCAGCCACTGTGGCATGGGCTGGAGGGGGAGGGGAGGCCACAAGGCAGCACAGAAGTGGAGGATTTGTGCTAAGGCTCCAGGACTGTCTTAAATCTCCAACATCTGCCAATTTAAGTACAGCTGAATTGCCGGATAATTCTGCTGGTGGCGCTCCTGGGAACACCCAGCCCGAGCAGAACAATTTTGAAGGAAATTACATGAGCTGGGATTTAGTGTTGTCTCTTTAGCTTGTGGAAGAGATAATCTGGCCCATTTAATGTGGAACAAAATTTGCTCTGTTTCATACAGGCATAAGGAGATAGTTTTGCCTTGAGAAAGCAGCAGTAAATGACTCTGAAGTCCTGCTGTCACTTGTTCACCGAGCTGCTGTAATATGGAGTGGCAAGGGCTGTTTTCCTGGGCCACTTTCTACATATAACTAACGCTCTTCATAAAGAACACCACTTAGTCTTACGACAAAATTCCTCTAGTGTGACACAGAAGAGCACTGACATCATTCTTGAAGGCTGCAGAATTTATGGCACAGTTAATTATTAATTTGGCTGGAATTTGTGAAGTAGAAGGGAGTTTTTGTGCTTTTAGGCCATGCTCTCAGTGTGTAAATCTCTCATACGACTGCCATAATAATGTTCCTGCAGCTCTGTTGTCACCTATTGTAATTTTTCTGCTAATAAGAAAATTTAAACTAACCAGGAATCCTAAATTTGGAGACTAGTTGTTTATTTTAAATATACTCTAGAGAAATAATAATGCAGTTCTGCTCTGAATTTAATTTAAACAGGAACAGGCAAAACAAATCTCTGCGGAGGGCATTTGACAATAATAAAATATTTCTCCCAGCGGGTGAGCTGGTAGCAATTGTATTGTTGCCATCAAAGCTCACGTTTCAGCAGGTCATTACCATCATAACAAGCCCTTGGACCAACTGGCATGGACATGCAACATTGAGCTCCTGATGGGCACATTATTTCAGACCTTTAACTTCATGGAGAACAAGACAAATACTCCTGGGAGCAGAGGATTATATTTTGAAATTCCTTTCTTTTCTGTTCTGCTTAATAATAAGAGCCTGCGTGTAATCAATCTACCGGCACTTGCTTCTTTATATTAACGGAGATTGTAAGGAGCCAGCTTGGGAATGCGAACACCAGGAGTCAGTGACCCTCAATCTTAACGAAACACTAACGATTAGCACAGCTGGGATGTGGCAGCACAAACACTTTGGGACAAAAATGGCAAAAGCAAATAAATGCATCCATATTCTTTCCCACAGTTACCTGGGGCTTTTTCTCCCCTTCTCTAACAGCAACCACAAGGAGGGAGCTTGTGATCTGTACATTAAAGACAACCTATGGACGCAAGGAATCAGCTTTTCATCGCAAGAGAAAACACGCTCTGCCTCATGAGGCAGCTACGGCTGGATAACAAAGGATAGAGTAATTAGCAAAGTGCCATGTGAAATCAGAGACCTACATTACACAAGAGAGATGAAATGCAAAGGAAAGGAAAGGTGTGAGTGAAGAAAGCTGTTAAGGAAAACTAACAAAGGCCGTAGAAGAAAATGTAGAAAACAGAGGGAAGCTGCCCTGTTCTTGAGCTTGTTGCAAGATCCAGGAGAGGTAATGTAAAAAAAAATTTAAAAGAGGTGTTATCTCCTGCAGAAGCCTGTACACAAAAAAAAAAAAAATCTCAGGTGTATTCATGGTTAGGGTAGGGTTTTTTCCCCACTAGGATATGATTGGGCAATGCTGCAGGAAGTCACTTAAAAATGTACAACATGAGGGCTTGTCTAAGGACAGTATTTCCATTTCCGTTCTCCTTCATAATTTTCCTTTTGGTTTTAATGGTCTGGTTTTTTATCCATATTTAGTCTTTCATCACTGGCATTGTTAAAAAACACACATAACTGCATGTTCAGTAGCACTGACTGTCACACGATTTTCCTGCCGCTTTCTGAGAAAGGATCAGCTGCAGGGACCACACGAGGACACTTCTAGTTGGTGTTTGCCAGACCTTCTCACTGTGAACTCACAAGGTCAAAAAATCCCCGCCAACCAAAGAGCCCAAATGACATCAATTAGGCCATTACTTGACTGCAAAGCTCCAGAGAAAATTCATAGCCCATCATAAACCCCATGCCACATAGGCGGCCAGCTCAGGGAATGGCGTTTTCCTTTCAGATCACCGATGGCTCTGGCTGAGGGCATGAGTGCCAGTGAGGCAGTGAGGGGCAGTGGAGCTGTCAAACATACACCTCCAGAGGCAAAACCCCACTCTTGGACTGGGATGGCTTCTTTTACCTGGGGGGCAGGTGGAGTAGGGGAGGGGAAGGAGGATGTAAAGCACGTCAGTCAAAACCCGATTTCACTGAGCCATAGCCCTAGTGGGAACACTTTTGGTTTGCCATCATGTTTTAGCCAAGTGGTGTTGTGGTAGCCACAGGCTGGGGCTGCAGCAGTTGACAGCTACAGCAGGGTGTGTTGTCTGAGCTATGAATACCAGTACCCCAAGACCTTTTTTTATTTTCTTTAAAGACTAAGTAGCTATTTCTGCAGTTTAGAAAGGTTTGTGCTCCTAGCCGAATTCCCCACAGATTCCTACTGAAACATTTCCAATGGATTTCTGTGCCCGTCCTGGGTTTACAGCAGAGACAGCATAGGGAGAAAAAAGAAAAAAAAGCCAGAAAAACTCTGCAGAGACAGAAGAGGCTTTATCTGAGAGTTGCGTGTATTTTTTCTTCTGTGATGCTCAATTTCTGTTATATGGTGCTTCATGATCCTCTCATGAAAAACAGTACAGAAAGCATGATTTTTTAACTGCATGTGAAAACTTTAGTCAATGATTAGGGTCAAACACATGTTGAGGAAATCTAGGAGTGCCACTTACAGATTTTTTTGTGTGTGAAAATTCGTAACACTGCCTCTTTCACCTTTTAAGGTGCAGTATTAGGCTTTCTTTTGAAAAGGTATTTTGCAATAATTAAAAATCAGGGAAAAAAAAAAGGGGAGAAAACACTAAAAAATGGGGAAAGCCAGCTCTGTGCACGCACACTGTGTGTACATGGATGTATGCCTGTGTACACAGCAGTGTCAGCATTAAAGCCCAATTCTGATCATCTTTGCAGAGTCCACACAGGATTCATCTTCCTATTGCCCTGCTGCTCCTTTCACTCAGACAAAGTCCTCCTATTTCCCAAGACAGCTATAACACAGACTGCACCGGCAGCAGAGCAGAGGTGCCTCTCACTTTGCTGGCACTTGGAGGCTGTGAAGCACAAAGAGCCCTTGGTGCCATGGCTGACGCGGCTCCTGTCCCCAAGCAGCCCCTGTGCCATCAGCCAGAGCCTCCAGAGGATGGCCAGGAGCCAAGGTGAGAAACATGTTGGTGAACACAAGGACAAAACACTATCAAGATAGGCTAAAAAGCAAGAAAAGCACACATTATCACTTCTGTGATGGTTCCAGAAGGGTCCACAGGACAGAGGCGATGAGCCTGAGCGAGGAGGGCTGCAGCCCCTCACAGGGACGGGGCTCAGAGCCCTTTTATGGCCACTGTGCCCCCACGCTCTTTAACTCGCCTAGATCCTAACAGCTTTTGGGAATCTTTGTTCACACCAGTCTGTATCACTGCTCTGGGGGCACTTTACTTCCATTCAGCAACACTGGATCAAATAATACAGGGGTTTTTTCTTAATTTTTTATTTTTACTCAGAACACATTAAAGGAGTCTCCTGCAGTAGGAAATGAATGATAGACTCGGTTCTTGATGGAGAAAGCAAAAAACTACTTCTATATGATATTAATGTGATCTTAAAATAGTGGGAAAGTTCTAAGACATTGACAGAGAGGCAACGATTTTGAGTAATGCAGGTTGATGTGTAGATGCTTTAAGATTAAATAAGTGCTATATAAAGGCCTGCCAGCCTGAATTCTAATGTGCTATGAGACATTTTGCATATTTAAGAGTATGCAAAATGTCTTGTACCACACTGGAATTCATTCTGACAAGGATTTATATAGCATTTATTTACACTCATATCGTACTTTAAGGGAGAAGTGCAAACGCTGGCTCCGTTTTGAATGGAAGTTAACAAAAGGCAATGCTAATTGCTCTGTTTCCTCCTCCAAAAAAAGAAAACAAAACCAAAAAAATTCCACAACACAAAAAATAAAATAAAAGCAATCAAAAGTGGAAGCTTGTTTAATATTGCTCTACCATCATCCTGAAAGGCATAATAATTTGAGTTACACATCTGAACTGATTGGAGTTACAGAATCATATCTCCTTTTTGCATTTAACAATATATACAATATAAAATAAATACATTTACACAAATGGACATTGGTTGGAGCACACGGTATGATACACGTCACAAAAATATACAGTTGATTGCTATACAGATGTGAAGCCCATCTACAGCTATAGACATGTTTGTTTTCATTTGTTGTTTTGTTTCGGTTTTTAACTACTGGCTATTATGCAACTCCTGGATTATTATAAGCAGTTTAATTTTTTTTGTCCTTTTGCGGTCTTTGCACTATAAGACTGCCATAAAATGTTTTCCTAGGCAGGTAAACAGAGACGCTTAAATAATTAAAATACAATCACCAACACCCATTTTCTCTTCTATAAGAAAAATAGCAGTTTTAATTTTTTATATCTTTTTATGTTATCATTTAAATGCAAAATAGTGGAATAAATACAACAATCTGATCTGATTGAAACAAATGTGCAACTTCTGGGAGTTACACCATCATATTGCTTTAAATAAGAAAAAATTAAAAAATGAAGCAAAAATAGAAATTAAATTGTTATGGCTAAAACATACATCCTTTGAAATTTTCCCAACACTTCACATTAAGTAAGTGGTCTTGAAAGAACTCTTCTCCAGCAAGGTTTAAGATGAACAACATTATAAAGCCCGTGCAGTTTTTTAGCTAAGTTTCAGGTTTTACAGTCTTGAGATACTTGTTCTTTTGCAGCTCCAAAAAATTACGGAAAATGAAAACTAAAGTTTGCACCGTGTGCCTTTAACACATCTCCATTTTTTGTGTGTTTTTGTATACTTCTACTTGATTGGCTTTTGACCCTGAAGCCCAAGTTCTTTAATGTGATACAGCAAAACCAATATTTATATTATATATTTATATATATATAGTGTACTTGAACAGTAGCAACTTAAACCCTGCACAAACTTTCTGGAAAATAAACTTTTTTTTGCACTCTTACATATATAAATAATCTTATAGAATCAGCACCTTTTTCCCAGGAGTTGTATTTTTTTTGACATTTTTCAAAAGGGATGTGCCAATTTCTGAACTCCTATCACAGCTATAAATTTCAAGTTATTGACCATCTGAATGAATTGCTAATGATGATTTACCTAGAATCACACTACAGTCACTTCTCTACTGAGAAAACACAATCTACAATATAGTCCCATATAGCTAATGATAGATACATAGTTGTTTTTTTTTTCCTAGCATGAGGCCGAGACAGCACCGGCCCATTGTTATTTTGTTTAAAGCACACAACGTAGCAATAGTTTTGGAAACTAGTCCGCACCAAAAAAGTTTTGCAACAACACAGAGCAAGTTAATAACAACATCTGAGAGATGACTGAATAAAAGCTATATTTACAGCATTTAAAAATTAGACTTATCTATAATCTTGAAATATTCAAAGTTTTATTTCTAAGCTATACATTGGTATTCTATAATAAACTGTTACAGAAATTATCCCTTGTTTTGAAAATATTATGATTTCAGTGTGTATCTGTTCATAACGAGTGTTTGTTTGGAGTTTTGATCTCTTAATTATTACTAGGAAGAACTTTATTACTGGTAAGGAATAGAATATACTACTGTAATCTCCTGAGGAATTGTACATCCAATATTGTCTCTAATTCTACCCTGTGTCTATAAGCACACACCACAAGAATCCAAACACCACAAGAAGAACAAGACAACAGTCTTTGAATGCAACATAAAAATTCAGAAAAGCACAGCAAACATGAAACATTGAAAAGCTGAACTACAATTCTTTTGTTTGTTAGGATTACAATTTAATTACATCTGTGTACATAGAATAAGGATGTTCACATAGTACAGGGAGCAGCTACTAACACTGGTACATTGGTATAGCATTTGATGGAGGTTATTGTTTATTGGTTATTTAGCGACTGTAGTTTTCTGGGGGCATCTAATCGGTTTATACATTAGATTACACCTCATAACAGTCTTGAAACTGACTGACTTTCATGCTGTGACAATACTGGTTGAAAAGCACATATACTGGTTTAGCTACTTGTAAGGATCGCCATTTACAAACAAAAATCTAAATCAATAAATCAGGTATAGAAGTGTTAAATTCTTCAATTTGGTCAGACGTCTACTACTCTGATTTCTTAATTTTGCAAACAGCAGCATTTGCCTCATCGCCTCTAAGCTACTATTGGTTCATGGGGTTTTTTGCATGTTGAGGTTACAATTTTGCAAACAGGCGGTAGTATCTCGTTCATTTGCAACTGAAGCAGTTAGAAATCACTGGGCGGCCGCGCCCCTGCGCAGTCGCTGTCTCCCAACACCGTTATGGATTGGTATTTGACATGGAGTATTTATATTGTAGACTACTCGGATATACTGCAGGTGTAATCTAATCCTTTGAGTCAGTGAACATTTAGTTATAAACTGGAGCTCATGTTAAGAAACTGGATGTTTTGGACCAGACTGGCACACAACATAAATTGCATCCGTGATAATATGCACCTTCCCTTCAACTATTGCTTTAGTAAGATAAATTCCCACATTAATAAATGGCTGAAAACTGGTAAAGCTGGTACAAAAAAATCTCCATTAGTAAGAAGAAACAAAACATTTTAAAAAATCTTCCTTCAGGATTCATTTGTCCTTCATTATTGTTCATCATTGTTCAAGCCAGCACAAAAATGCAGTATTTCTTTCTCTTTAAGTATTGCATGAATGAATAAAGCTTAAACTATTCCCTGAAAAAGTTACATCTAGCTAACCTAAGAAATATCTGGAAGACTTGAAAAAACAATTAAGGAATCAAATGGCTGTAAGTGATCTAGATGGAAAATGCAATGATAAGAAGCAGCCGATGCATCGTCGCTTTAGTCGTCTAATTAGAGACTGCTCCTATGAAATCTAATACTGCATTCAGTCAGTTCATCGTGTTGTACTGTACTGCTAGGTACGGTGCTTCTCTCTTTGATTCCTTTGTCATTGGGGACATTATGGTTCATAATAAGTTCACTGGCATCCATATTATGGATTTCCATCCTTTGGCAGGCCTGGTTTCCATCTCTTCAATTAGAGACCTCTTTCAAAAAGTTCAGCAGCAAAGGAAAAAAAAGAGGAAAAGGAAAAAGGAAAGGAAAGAACAGAAAGGAAAAGGGAGAAAAGGAAAAGGAAAAGAAAAAGCTGCATCAGAAAGACACAGAAGAAAAAGTTGAAAGCTGCTTCACAGTCTTGCTGCTAAATATCAGTGCAGTCATTTAGTCATTTTTTTCCTTAATTAAACACTAAGTTTCTTTGCCATTATTATCCTGTTTATTTTCCCTTTTTTTTTTCTTTTTTTTTTTTTTTTAAAACGTGCATGATGGGGAAGCCCATGATGCTTTAGTCAGACCTTGGCCTCCAGCATTTCCAAAAAAAGTTTGTGCATGGGGACTTTGCCTTCCAGTTTGATGTTGTAGAAATGCTGCACAGCCTTGGTGGAGGTTTGCCTCAGAAGCGGGAGAGTCATCAACATCTTGCCTGCACGACGAGGATCTTCCATGTGCTGCCCGGCCTCATAATCCTGCAGAGCCTCATGTAAGACGTCCTGAAGTTTCTGCACTGCCTCAACATCCTCTATGTGCATTGAGTCTGCAAAACAAAGGAGCAACAGGAGGTTTCAGTCTGGTGTGCCAGGAGTTTGATAATGACACTTTCACTGGTTCTGCCCATCCTCTTTCACAAAGAGGGAAGGTAATTACCCATTAATTTCTGTATTGACCTTTAGGAAAGTGTATTGAAATGCTGAGGAACTACAAACGTACAATTAACTCTTGGGTATGTAATTCTTCTCCTCATCCTCCTCAAACAAGTGAAACAGTCACCCTCGGTGCTCCCCAAACCATCTGTAGGGTTACTGCTTTGAAGGAATGACAGTGCCAAGGGGCTGAAGGAATGGAGGGCTGCATTCTATCAGGGAAGCAAGGATAAAGCAAGGATGCCCTACTGTGGAGAAGTTCAGCAAAATTCTGTGTCAGGTTCCAAGGCTGCCCACTTGGAAGCCATGGACATCACCAGTACTCAGAAACACTGACTCTGGGATGAGGACCACTGCACCAACACAAGGGAAATGCTGGTCTGAAGGGATTTCCTGATAGGTTTAGCAAATTTTTTCTCCCTCAGGCATATTCAGACAGACAGGCAACATTTAGCATGTTCCTGAACAGCTTTTGTTCAGTGAAGCTAACATCTCCTACAAGGTGTAATCCTTCTCTCCCAGCCCCACAGACAGCAGTTTATCTTGTTAGTGTTGGAGTTTTGCATTTTTTATAAAAGACTCAAACACCTTGCCCTGCACCTTTGCAGGTGAGATGCCTTGGTGGTGTAAGTATTGAGTGACAGGCCCAGATGCAACACACACCAGGAACTAAACTAAACTGCTACATGACCTGAAAAGATTAAAGCAATGGAAGTGTGAAATAAAGAGAAAATATCTAACTGAAATAACTGTAAACCCCTCAGCTGGATAGATACAGAAAGTGAAGATGTCCCTGAGAACACGCAGTTACTGGACCATGCTGAGATTACTTTGGATGAGCAGCCCTAATTCTCTGACTTTTATGTAGTCATAAATGCCAAAGGAACCCTGATGTGGTCCAAAGTGAGGTGAATGCAAGTAAGGAAGAACAGTCGTAGGTGAAAGAGGCCACCAAACAGCCCCTACCAGCTACCAAACCTGGGATGGTCAACAGACTTACAGAGCCAATAAAACACCACAAGAAAATACAACTGCTGCAAGGGAGTACAAGCCCCAGGGACAGGCCACACTGTGCAAGCTTTGCTCAGGGTGAAATTGGGACACGTCATGATTAAAGTTCATCCTTGAAAACTGTGTAACACTGCTCTGCATCCTAATTTTTGGGTTTGGAATAAAGCCTCTGTTCACAGACAGAAAAACAACTGAGGAGCTGGATGGTGAAGAACCCACTTCCATCATTGTTTCCATGACCTGTAACAAGCAGTCTGACGCTCTGGATCAGTATTTGACAGAGCCTCATGTTTTACCCTGTTGATGATTAAACATCAGATTTTGCAGCTGCTTCAAATATCTGAATTACATTCAGAGAATTAAGATGCATCTACGATTCATTTCCTAAAAGCTGACATGCAATTGTTTCCTCAGATAATTAGGCCAGATAGTAAATATCTGTCTCCTTTCAAATACAAACACATAAACTGAAACACAAACCAGTAAGTAACAGGTTAACAAAAATGTTCCAGCTCTTATTGTCACAACAAATGTGCAAATTGAAAAGGAAAAGAAAAAGAAAAGTTACAGCTCCCGCTCTAAAACAGACACTTAATTATATACAAGTTTGGATCATTTAGCACGTTTTATTGATTCTGATGACAGTTTATCTGTTAATTACACATAATGGAGTCCTATGGGAATTTTACATGTTTAATAATTCTGAGTCTTAGTGAATACATGCTCTAGGAAGCATGCAGCTAAGACATATGCGGCTGGGATGTGATGCTGCACATCAAGGTGCACTGTGCCGAAAGCACAGACACAGAAATCTCTCTCTTAGGGATAAAGAAGGCTACAACATTTTGAAAAATATGACAGGCAAATATTACTTCTAGCATAATTTAGTTCTAATTAATGTGAGACCATTCCCTGCATCCACACATTTTTGACAGTTTTCTAATGTGGTAATTCTATTCAGTAATTCTGTGTCAATAAGAGAAAAGCCCTGGATTCTGTGTCCTACAAACAGATGTAATCGATACAGACATGCTAACACACACATACAGACGTGACTGATGTCTTAAGCACAGGGTCCCGCCACCAGGTTTAATTTGGAATGCAATCTCCAAAAACATTGTTGTCTTTACTCCCTAACTCTTTACCAAGTCCTTGGATATTCACTGATGTGCTTGTGCTGTTTGTGCAGAAAATACATAGCTTTTCCTCCTCTCCCCAGATCCAGAGTGCCAAGGCCAGATTTGCCTGGGAACCAAATAGAAGCAACAAATCCTTGATGAGTCAAAGACTGACTGTTCTCATTACTTTTTTTTTTTTTTTTAACACCATGCTGCATAAAGAGACAGATCTTTCTGGAGAATGTGGCTATAAAGGTCTCGTTTTTAACCCTTTACAAAACTGGTCTGTTTTCCCAGAATCAATATTTGTAACAATGAACATAAGTTTGCAAATAGATGGATGGAGTCCAGACTAAATGTATTTTTCACAAAGAGGTGAAATTTGCCTAAGATGTTTAACTCTGCAGTTTGGAGAGCAATTTGGCCCACAGCACTAGGAATATCTACACTCTACATATTACTTACAATGAAAGCGAGTGAGGAGGGAAAAGAAGAGAACAATCCCCAGAAAGGAATCAAAACCTGCCCTCTGACACAGCTATTACATTTCACGCTTTGAAACTCTTCCACTGTGTGAAAAGCATCCAAACACAAGGGCTCTTACCCTCTCCTTACAGGGGTGATTGTGTACCATCCCTCTGGTAGAGGGCAATTATTTACATGGAGAAGTAATAGTAGTAAAGCCTTTAATGTATTTGTTGCTGTCTTTGAAATTAATTTAGTAGCTGGGAAGAATGTGCCCAGCCAGCTCGCTGCCCCCAAATGGTGGTTCATGGAGCAGTTCAGGAAGCTGTGCCCTGGGGAACAGATTTGGTCACAAGGAATGGGGTAAGAAAAAAACAGCAGAGAGAGGGGCACTTCCAGTGGTGATTAAGACTTCAAACTGTTCTTTTAAAATGGTGATTTAGCTTGAAAGATTTAAAAATTATGTAATCAAATTACTATGATAGTTTAACTCTCCATTTACAGAAAAGATTCAAAGTCATTTCAGCTGTACTCGTTCTAGGGTCTGCCAATGTTTAAATGCAAACTCAATAAATCTGTGCTATTTAATTAGACCACGATTCAACTTGCAGATTGCTCAGGAAAATATTAATCTCTACAAAAATCCTTCTTCAAGTTTTAGCCTTGCAGTCTGGAACTTCCACTTTATTCCTGATATTAAACGAATGTAGATCTTAATCCCTCAGGTGTAAGCCTTTGAAAATCAGGAAAATGGTTGAAAATGCTGAACTAGCCAAGGGGAAAAGAGGAGAAAAAATAAAAGAGAGAAATCTTTTCAGTAACTACAGACTGGCAGATGTAGAAGTGAATTCAGAGCAGGCTAACTCACTGCTAAATATTGCTCATGTACTGGGATAAACCCAATCCTTAGCGATGTCATCAAGAACCACTATAATTTAAGGAAACACAGACAATTCGTGTTACAGTCTAGAAATAAAGAAAGGATTCCACAGAAAATATGGAATTGGACTATAAGTGAGTTTGAATGTTCTTCCTTTTTGTTTATGGGTTGGTTTGGAGAATTTTTTTAAGTGGCTTTGCAGGCAGTCTGAATAATTTACAATTACATCTCACACAGGTAATATCCAGAGGAAACCTATAGCCAGATGTAACACGCTTAAAAACCAGTGCCTGTATAAATAATGAAATTAAACAGGGTAATTTCAAAGTGTCATCTGAAATAGAGCAGAATTTGGCAGTAAAAGCCCTGCAAAAACATGATCCCAGGCTGGTGAAACTGAAGACAGACAAACACAAGACTTGTTGATACAACTGCTGAGAACATGGGATTTCCCTGGCAGGAAGAAGTTGCTCCTGGATCAAAGCTGCCATGGGAGAAAGTGAGATCAACAAATGAGGACATGGACTCATTGAACTCATGAACTTTGCTTGGAGAATCTCATTCTATCCTTGCAAATGCTTTCTTTCACCATCACAAGATGAGAAAACAGAATTGTACCTCTTCTGATCAGTTGATTGATCAGATCATTGCACAGAAATAGGAGAAAACTGGAGTTCTCATTCAAGAAAAACACCACAAGGTCCAGACAGAAACTCAGATTACAATCTACCTCATTTAGAATTCAAGCTTCATCTCAAATGCAGCAAACAAACATCCAGCCACCCAGGAATCAATTAGAACACATCACAAAGGGTGACAACTAGCTAAAAATTGGAAAGCACCTGAACTAAGGGCAAGGAAACCTCTCAAAACCCTGCTTTGAGGAAAGTTAAAGGCTGGTATCCATATATTTTGTATATAATATCACTCAGAAGTGGAAGAAAACCAGAGGTCTTAGGACAAGACAGAACATTCAGACAGCAAAAAGAAAATAGGACAGTGACTCAAGCAGCAGGGAGCATGCAGTGAATACACACATTAAGATGCTGATAAACCTCATTGGAGAGGTAAATACTAAGAAGTACTTGAAATACAGCAACTGCTGGGATGTTTCTGATTCCATACAGCTGAGCAGTTCACAAACTCTATCTGGAGAAATCCCTCTGGAAAGCTATAGGATCCTGGAAGAACTGGATGGGATGAAGATTAAGAACAAAAAGCAAAATGGTTTTGCTTTATGTAAGGATGAAGAAAATCCTAATCTGGGTTATGTCTCAAATAAAAGAGATTTTTTTATCTAGATTGTACTGCTAATCCAAAAACCCCACAAAACCCACTGCAGTGTTTATTAATGGGCAAATTGTTCTCAGAACTACAGAACCCCTTCCTCTCCCCCGAAACACCCCTACAGAACCCCTACCTCTCCCCCTTGTGCCAGATTTGCACAAGGACACAAAGTGCTTGCTCACATTGTGTTTCTGTATATTTTTACGAGAAACACAACACAGTGACATTTTGAAAAGCATACTGCTTAAGACAGAAGCAACCTATGAAAACTGCCAACCACAAATCAAACCAGGTTCATGGTTCCCTCATGCAGCAAGAATTCCTGTCCTTTTTCCATCCAGAGCTGAAATTACCTGAGACACTTACTTTGGTCTTCCCTGTGTTGGGTAAACAAATATACTTCATTTTGACCTGCCTATTTTTCCTGAGCAGAACTGTTTGCTGGGATCTGCATGGTCGGGCTAAGAGACAAGCACAGAGGCAAACGGAATATTTTCCCTTAAAAAAGAAGATGGCAAAAATGGTCTGACATCTGGAGTAGTCTATTGGAAACGGACACTTCAATAGGAATACATGCTGAAAATGAAAGAGGAATAAATTAAGAATTCCTTGTCCATAGGAATTATAGGCAGTGAAAACTGAAAACAAAGGCTTGTGTGATTGATTTTAGTGACTGAGGCTCTAGTTTGGATCGCCCTGGTTTGGCCTACTTTTCAGAAGAGACAAAAACTGAAGCCTCGAAACAGTTTTTAAAACACAGTAGGAAATTAAGGAATATAAGAAAAGAAATTACTTCACAGAACGGGGACTTTATTTCAGGGACTAACTGGATTAGCAGTGAACTAGGACCACTGGCACAAGGAAGTTAAAACATAGTAAACTAGCATTTTCTTTTATTCCTGAAATGGCTTACTTTCCACTAGGAGAGGTAGTGAGGGCAATAAACACAGGAATATTTTCCGCAAAGCAGAACAAACAGCACACTGTGAACTGGCTCAAGACCCTACACTACAAGGCTAATAAAAGCCTGGAAAAAGGGGAACTTGAATGATAGAGCTGGGGGTGAGACACCAACTAAAACAAAGTGTTGAATGAAGCACTTTTTATTCACTATAAGATGCAAGAAATTACCACAATTACCATTGAGGGCAACTAAGTTTGGCCTGGTTTCTCGCCCTTCGTGATTCTTATGCTACTAACAGGTAAATATTATCTGCTTATTCCCTAACTAAGTGAGGAATAGGTTCAAGTTACTATGAGTAGCTTCCAGGAAAAAAAAAATTAACCACTGATTAACTCAGCTGCCATTTCCTAATGTCAACATTAAGCAACTGGTAACAGTTATTTATTTTCTCTAAGAATTGTGGGTATCATCTATTTGATTGCATGAAAATGGAATATGACAAATAAACTGTTTGCAAGCAACATGAAAACTTTGACTATAGTGGTGACTTCCTTTTCTAAAAATTTGTTTTCATGCTGTACTAGTCTCTATACAAAACTACATAAAACAGTTAAGCTCTTGCTATTTATATTTGTCAAAATAAGGAGTAGTAACACACAGCTATGTGTGTGTGTGTGTATATATACATCCATGTCCAGTTAAGATAGATATGTCTTAATAATGAATTCAAACACTAACAAGATGACTATGTAAAACAAAATTAAAAACATTATTAGAAATGAAATACATCATGTTGTGACATGCACTGGGAATAAAGATGATGTCCTATGGAGTAAGTGATTTACTGGGCTCTACCAATTAATTTCTATTATGATAATATCATATAATGGTGATAGCCTAGTGCTCTGAGTACACTGTGTCTGGAAAGCTAAAAAAACTTTTAAGAACTTACTAATTTTTTAACAGGATGAGATGATAGTGTAGCTTTATTGGCACTAATATTGATCTGCACTTCATTATGCTAAAATGCACAAGCTACTTTTTGGTTCACATTCCTTCTGTACTGAAAGGGCAATTTTTAATTCTTTTATTTTTTTTAGGAGAGTTAATATCAAAGACCAGAAATGTAAGGGTGAGGTCTCCTTCTTGTGGTACATGCTACACAGCCAATATAAGCATTTAAGATTAAATTTTCAACAGTGCATAAGGCTGTACCTTTAAGTGCCTAGCATCCACATCTGGGTCAGGTTTTTCAAGATGCCAGCAGCCTATTACGCAGGCTGCACAGAGATCAGATTTTCAAATGTGCGGATGCATTTTTATACTCCAGTTCCTTACGTTTGGCCTTAGATAGGAACGGAGCTTCTCTTAAAACTCTGGTCTGACTTGTGACTCCAAAGCTCTTCTGCAACATTTGGCCTGGAGGCCCAGTTTAGTACTCACTGATTAGGCAATTTCAAAAAACTGCTCACCTGCAACTCCCTGTTTAGCATTACCCTAATCAATACACGGGAACACATCCTAGCATGGAAGAGATGAGCAGCTCGCCTTCTCCATGCCGAAGTGTTCCCGTGCACGTCCCTGCACTTGTGTACACTTCAAGCATATTTTATAAATATTTCACCTTCCCTTACACATGAGGAAGTAATTGGTACATGCATGTTTTGGAAACCATTCAAAGTTGATTTTCTGCGTGGGTAAACAAGGTGTTCACTGGTGCCAGCTTGCCTCGTTTGGGCGGTGTGAGGCGAAACACAGGGCAGCCGCGTCCCGCAGCTTCCAGGTACCTCCTGGCTTTTGTGTACAGAAGGCAGGGAAAGAAGGGAGGAACTCCTGATACCAGCATGACAAGGACAATGCCAAGGAAAGAGT
Source organism: Irena cyanogastra (assembly GCA_013397155.1). Taxonomy (NCBI): domain Eukaryota; kingdom Metazoa; phylum Chordata; class Aves; order Passeriformes; family Irenidae; genus Irena; species Irena cyanogastra. The sequence goes on along the minus strand of VWZV01006933.1, from coordinate 53,420 downwards.
GACTTCTCTTAAGTGTGAAGGCTGTGTTAATTACTATCAAATCAATGCGGATGCTTAAATCTAACCTGATAAATTCCATATTTACATATTAAATGTAACTGTTGAAATCATGCCTGCACAGACTTAACGTACGCACGACTGAAATGCCCATACATGCCAGTATTGTGCTCTTATGTGTGTATTTGAACTTCTCAGAGTCTACAAGCACTGAGTTTGAAATGAGTGACAATCTACAACGTAGCCACATCTTGCACTTCTGGAAATTTATGGAAGTTAGTGTGGCATTGCCAGCCCTGCACAAGGAATATTTGATAGTGGCTGTCAGAGAATCTCCCTAAAAAACTGCTACTCCTCCCCACCTTTTAGGGACCACATGGCAGGATTATCTCACATCCAGCACTGCACAAATGGGCTCTGTAGACCTAAAGAGAAGTGTGTGTTTCAATGCTCATGCTACTGAGATTTTTTTGGCCGAAACAAAGCTTGTGGTATTTATTCAAACAAAATACAATCGATATGAAGACAATCTACAATTTCTTTTTCCTGCCTCCAAACACCAGCAGGGAAATACTATGACACTGTATCATAAATCACTAACACAGATATGGAGCTATAAAACCATCTTTGTCAACTGTTTACAGTAGAGTCAACCTGGGAATCTTTCTAGACAGTGTGGATATGGCAAAAATGTCTGAAACACCCAAGATTTCTTATTATACTCTCCACAGCTACAAAAAGGCTTATATATTTTTAAACTGCAAAAATAAACAGTGGAAGAAAGCAGAAGTAGCAATAAAAATGTATTAAAATGTGAATTGCTACTGGTTGACTTTCTAATGGCATTTTGTTTTTTCAATATAGCTACATTTTCATTAACCAAGTTCCTAGTTATAGGAAAATAAGCTATTCTGCTTTTGTCTATCTAAAAAAAGACGAAAAGATTTAATCCAACTTAAATTTAATTTTAACAGCATTTGTAAACTGAAACACTAAGGGCCTGATATCCACTGATGGGCTGTAATTCTGCAAGTGCTATTTTACACCTACAGATTACTGTAGCTGCAGCTGGTAGAAGTTTGGTATCTGCTGCATGCACAACCTGAAGCTGAAATGCTGAATGTCATCATCTGAAACACTGTTGAAAGGGAAGCAGAATGGCTGGGCTACTTTTTAACTCCTCCTTGCAACAGTTTTATTTTAAGACAGCAATTTTATTTCTTTGAAGATGAGGGAAGGAAATGTTTTCACTTCAGTGTGCCCTGAATTTTAGTATGCTGAACTGTATTTATCTCTGACATTTGCTGGTTGTAATTTCCAGCGAAGTTAATGAAGCTACAGATGATTTTGATACACTCTATGCACAGTGTATGACTAAACTTTTTTTTGGCAGCAGTTATTTTTTATTATTACTTAAACACTGCATATCTTCCTTTTTTTTGGGGGGGGCGGGGGGAAGTGGGAGTGGTATTTAACATCATATCTGTCTATGCTAGTTCTCATCCTTTTTGTCAAGTAAACTGCAAGAGTATTTCTAATTCAGTCTTTGAATTACATAATTTAAATAAATACAAAAGCCCTTCTCCATTTAGACTCCTAATTGCAGATAACTTTCTTGCTCTGATCATTAAGCATGACCAATTTTGAGAAATAACCTTCCTAGAGCTGCAAAGCATCCTCAAGTGTCTATTTACAATGGTCAAAAATTATAAACAGATCTTCAATTAAGAATAATTTTGATCTTTGAGAGGCATTTCAGCATTTTGTTTAATACGGAATAAGACAATATTCTAAAATTAAGGGCAGAGTTAGTGGGGTGGAGAATATTTTACAAAGAAACTAATAAGCATTTTGGCTTTGCATGTTTTTGAATTATATTTCCAATTAAAAATGCAGAGTGCTAAATCACATTACGAAGATAAATAGGAAAGTACAACTTCATTGTTGAAAACAATTTCCCTCCTATCAATCTGAGGATTCATGCATCAATATTGTAGATGAACTGTTAATTACAAAATCAATTAAAAATTTATTTCTAAAAACAGTCACGCGTCCTGGCTCTCAGGGGGGCAATTTGGGCAGAAGGTCTCATCTCACTAGGACTGCGCCAAATCACAAGTCGTCATCCACAAGTAAGCAAAAGCAATCTGGTTTTTCATTTTTCAGCGCGGCTGAGCCCAGCCTGAGATTGATCGTCACATATGGCCTCAGAAAACAAACTGTCAATACCTTGAATGCTGCAGAATTTGAACAAATAGCCATCCGCCCATTCAAGCCACTCACTGCATCCCATTTAACAGATTTTATTGACAGTTTCCTTCTTGTAATTAAAGGGAAAACTACTGGCCAGCAACCAAGATAAAGTTCAAAGATAGGGTCAAAACAAAAGCAGATGGAGGGGCACGGTGTGACTGCCAATGGAACATAGCATCAGAGCATGTTATTGACACACAGGTATCTAATGATCAGCACGTCATTAAAGAGGGATCTATCGTGAACTTTATGCAAATGCTAAAAGGGACTTAAGACCACAATAAAGCATTAAGGAGACACAAAAAGAAAAACAACAAAGCACAAACGATTTTTACTTATCTGACAGTATTCACTGGTTCAGCACTTTTAAATTCAAATGCAGAAAAAAAAATTCTGAGATTTTTTTAACTCTTGCTGCGCAGGTAATAATTTTTTGCAGAGGCATTCTCATAAATGCAAAGGATCCGTAAGGTAAGGTGTGGTCCTTGTGAGATTCAATATGGATTTCCTCCCTCCTCCCATTTCCTGAATTTAGTCTATCAAATTAATCTGTAGCTCCCTTTAAAGAGAAAATACATAGCATATTCTCCAGCACCCTTTCTTTTACTTTAATTGCAATGATTAGACTTGTCTGGATTATGAAATGGATTTAGGAGAACAACATCTATTTTCATTTGAAGGGATCTCTGCCTGTAAAACACTCTCCAAATAATACAGTGGAATATTCTCCACTCCCTCAGGAACATACTCTGCAATTTGAACCAGAAAGCTGTTCTTAGTTCGAACTGCTTTGCTGCCTTTTAAAGTCTGATTAGCAATTTTTTATCCTAAAATCCTGTTTTAAACCAGCCCACAGAAAATATTTTACAAGAAAAAGAAATAAAGAAAGAGCAAGAATGAAAGAAAGAAAGAGAGACACATTAAAAATGTAGCAACTGTCATGCCACTCTGCCAACCTGAATTAGCAAGTGCTATAGCTTTGAGGGTGACAAATTCTTCTTTCTCCAGCTTCATGCTCTTGTACTTCTTTACCAGCTGCAGTATGGCATTGTTAAGGTCAAGAAGGCCTGCCAATTTGGACTGGTCTTCATCCATAATATAATCTTCAGCATATACGAGCTCATCCTCAAAAGAAAGTGACCGGTATACAACACCGAGAATCAAGATCTCCATCCAAGCACTCTGCAGAAGGCTCATCTGGTCAGCTAGAGACAAAGTGGAGAATCCTGAACAGGAAAAAAAAAAACAAAAAAAAAAAAACCAGGAAAAATATTAGGCACATTTGGAAATTTGATCCTCTTTTTGATTTATTTTTATACACATTATGATAAAATATGCACGCATTCTATTATTCTCCTTTCTGCTTTTGTGTGTCTCCTCCTCATCCTAGTACAGGAAAGTAAATCAATATAAAATCAAACGTTTTCTAATCAAAAGAGAAGTTTTAAACAAGTGAGAATTTGCAGGCTCTTCCTGTAAAATGATATTAATTTGTGGCTTACTGCGGTGGCAATCTGTGATTTATATTATGTCTTCTTTGTTGTGAAATACTTGTGCTTAGTTGTAAAAACCTAATGCTGTGAAACAGGGATCTGCTGACTCTATCCACCACTACCATAATCCAAGAAGGATAATTTAGGACAAAAAAATAGAAAACTTCATTAAAAGGGAAGACTTGATGTTTTAAGAGAATTAAGGTAAGGATGAAAAAGAAAAAAATTCTTCTTGAACTTTAACTTCAGGGAAAAGAGAAGTAACACCCACCCTTCTCAGAAAAGACACTAATCACTTCTGTCCTGGCTCCTGCCACTACTACACTTGTTGAAGTAAAAGGGTGCCACACTGAAGTGCCAACTGAATAGCAATCACATCATCCTTTTTGTGAGGGCAATCAAGAACTTATTAAATGTCTCTTAATGAATTTAACTTTTGCCTTTTTTTTTCAACCCCTTTCCCTGCTGTCTTTCCTAATAGAATCACTGAGGGCAAACATCTTTGCTGCCTTACCTTTTAGACTCTTGTTTACAGTACCTGTTAATTTATTATATCAAACTGCTAATATCCCAATCACATTAGGTGCTAGAAAACAATATGGGAGAGGAAGTGATTTTCCTGGCCTGTTGGCGAAATGCAGCAGTTTGCCAGTTGGCACCATCAACCACAAGTACTTAATAAAATCATCAAAGGGGATTAGTCAAGCTCTTCTTAAAGGGTCTTAAGACATGTCTGAGGCTTTCATTTAGTTGTTTATGGAGTTGCTTACATGTCCTTTGACAAGGTTCCTGCTGTAGGAACATTCTTTTTGGCGTTCAATTACACTTAAATACATTTTTCTGTTTTTAAAGTCGAGAGTTACAGTCATGCAAGAATATATCATAAACTAGCAAATCTGCAGGGCATCCACTCCAAACAAGATTTTCTCTACAAGCACTAAGCAGCGAAACTAATACAATGAAAAAGAAAAGTGCACATCCAAATCACCAGGCATTCATAAAAAATGAAACATAAAACTGGCTCTCTCTCTCCTTATTTGTTTTCATTTTCTCTTACTGTCTTTTGAGTTTTGTGATAGAACTGTAGCTCTCTGCCTTTAAAAAAAAAAACAAAACAAAATAAAACAACAAAACCTGATCCAACAACAACAGGAAAGCCTTAAAGATGTGACAATGGAAAATAACACATCTGTGATTAAAATAAATAAGAGGGAAATGGAGAAGAAATAATCATTTCAAAGGTTAATAGGGAGGAATTCATGATTTCAATTAGCTTCAACATTTCTGTTCCTTGCCGGCTTTCAAGAACCAGTTTTTCTGCAGCAGCAGATGGACAGAGAATGTAGCCTGCAGCACCGTCCTGTGACAGCCCCATTCTCCCTCCCAGACACTGCTGTTAGTAAATAGATTTACACATTCTCCAATCTCCACACATCTTTCTGCCGAATAATTAAAAGCAGGATGATTAGTTTATTGAGTGGAAGGAGGAACTTTTTTATTGAAGTCCATCCATGATTTTATCAGGGCCAGCACTTTTACGGTTGTCATGAGGGTGCAGGCATCCAATTTTTCTTATCTGCCTGATTAATACAAACGCTGTTTCAGGACGCATTAATTAACAGATACAAATCTACGTTCTCATGGAAGGATCAATACAGAGAAGAAAAGAGGCATCAATGTGAATTTAGTGCTGATGATGGAGAAGGCACTCTATTGACATTTACGTGCATAGAAACTTTAAAGTTGCAGTGGAGCCCTTTTGTCCCTGTGATTTACAAATTAACAATGTTTTGAGTATAACAATGTTTCACACACTTCTGAGAGTTTAATTAAGCAAAAGGCAATAAAATCAGTTTTGATTAAAAAAGTTTAACCTGCAATTTCTCTCTGTATTCTTTTTTTTCCCTGAAAACTCCCCAACTTCCTTCTTTTATTCACTTGTCTATTTTCATACAGGATCATTTGCATTGGTTTTATTTTTTATAAAATAAATAATACTATGTTTCAATAGCATTTATTGTGTGCCACAGTCAAAGAAAATTACATATGCCCTGTGAGGGGGAAAAATGGGATGTTGACATAATTTATTGTACTGCACTCTTGAAAAATCTGCATTCTGGAGCAGTAAATATACTAGTTGTTTTATATGACATACAAAAAAAATAAAAGGAATTTTTTACATTATAGAAAAACTGGCAAATATAAAGCATGCTGTTCCACTCTTCAATAATAAATCAAATCAACATGACTATTTTGTTCCTGATCGAATTAACTTTCCCTTGAAAGCCTGTTCACTGAAAGCATGTTTTAACTTTTAAAGGCATCCCTCGTGGGAATGCAAAGCAGAATCACGTTGTAATTAATCTGTTTTTGTTTTGTTTTTTCAGAAAATGTGAAGCATCCAGCATGTCTCTTGTATCACAGCAATGCCCTTTTAATATGTGTTCAACAAGTCACAGTTAAAATAATAGATTACACAGGCTTATATATTTAAATACAGAGATTTATTTTTAATTGTTTAGAGAAGGTTATATTTATTTCATGCCGAACTCTGAGTCAGTGAGTTTTTGTTATGTGAATTCCCCAGATCAACCATGTTCTCTGACAAGGGGATATTTTCTATACTAAATTGTAACTATTTTTTTAAAAGTCACCAACTTGGACCCTTCCAGTCTTCTGACTAGTGTTGTCCTCTCGAGTCCCATCTCCAAGCTCCGTCCAAACCACCCCAAGATGCTGCATGACAGTGTGGGTTGCAACTCTGTCATGCATTGTGTGGGTCCTTAATCCTTCAGAGTCTTGCAGGTCACCGCTTCTAACACAGAACTGTATAATGACATTTTAGAATATAATGTTGTGCACCTTTCTCCCCCTTTAGCATGTACATATTGGTGACAACTTTGATCTCTCTCCATCTCCCTCCCCAAGTCAGTGCCACCTGATGTGTCTCAGGCATTTGCTGGCAGGATGACTCCGTATCTTGACCTGCAGTTAAACACTGTGTTTATCTGCGATACAGCACACTCCAAATACACCAGATGACAGTCTGCAATAACGTCATCTGGAAGGCTTGAAAGGCTTCTCAAGAGTCAGGTACCCCTGAGGTAAGAAGCTTGAAGGAAGCATGTTTTGTGCCAACTCTCCTGCCATCTTCCACTAGACGCTCGTGTGCTTGACAATGATGCCATGGGCACTTGTCAAGATTTTTTTTTCTTTTTGCCTAGCAAACTGATGCATTTTGCAGTCAACTTACAAAAAAGGCTAAGCATTTGAAAGTGTGAAGGGCAAAAAATATCTGACGGCTAGTCTTCAAAAATACACTTTCATTTCAGAAAGCATAAATGTTTATTTCCTGAGCTGAGTGTTGACAGAAATAGGCTGCAGTGCACGCATATGAATTTAACCCCGGTAGGCATTCTGTACAGCGTGGTTTTTACGTGGCTGAGTGCGAGCACTGTAAATCTACGGGGTGTCTCCTAGTATCAGTTAACAATAGCCTTGATTTGCTGGTTACAGATTTTATCCCTTTTTTTACCCCTTTCTTTCTACTCCTTTCAGGGACTGTAGTGTTTCTTCTGCTAAAAATAGATACTTTTCTACAAACAGTGTACCACACTCAAATTGTAATTATACCATAATGACTCACTGAGATCACTGAGTGTGGATTGAGAAAAAAGGTTGATTGAGCAACTGAACATATGCTTGTTTTTTTTTTCCTTTTGCATACCAGTAAACCCAAAGCTCAAAGGATGCAGTCATAAACAGCTAAAATGGCCTTAACATTTTTATTATAGGAACAAGGGGAATCGAGCTGACTGCACTCTGCAGTGCTCAGCACTCCAAGCCAGCTCCAAACACAGTTCACAGCCTCTTCAACGGGGCTGTTTAAACTACAGATCTTTTCAAATATCAGCACATGCAGCACTTGCTCTCTATTTCACATTGCACACAGCTCCATGCTAAGCAGGGTAAATATTTTATATTCCTGAAGACCCTTTCCTCTACTTCATTAAGATGGACTTCATGGACAGTAACTCACTAAGGGCCAGAGTGAAGCAGCTGCAGATGGTCAAGTGCCAAACTAAGATCTGTGCCTTGCACACAGCACTTTGAGAACCACTGGCCAAGAAAAAGGCTGGACTCACCTTTGTTTTCATCTGTAAACATTTGATGTGATGCCTCAATCAGGCTACTCAGACTTAAATCCCAGAGATAATTCCACTTTTCAGGGACTGAATTTCCCTTCCCCTCTGATATGTTTTTAGAAATCTGAACACTTGACTGAACCAGGTATGAAATTGCTGGCAAAGCTGGGAGTTGCTTGCCTTTTCTGGTAATTGCCTCCCACTTATTTTACCAGTTGTTTGTGTGATTGTTAACTTCATGAGTAAAATATTCTTCTTGCTTGCCCTGGTTTGTACTTCAAATATCTTCATTTACATTTTTTATAATCAAAGCTGCACTTGCTCATGACATGTTTGCTAGTGTGTTACAGACGCAATACATTTACACAGTTGAAATATCAAAAGTAGGATTTTTAAATTATTTACACTTAATTTTGATAGATTAACTTCGTTCTAAATGTTTTATGGGTACTGATGTTTCCAGCACAGGTTTTTTTTCATTTCAAAAATGATGTATAGTCACCATTGTAAAAAGTACAAACTGATATTGTAAATACTTAAAAAAATATATTTTAGCTTCGATTACTTGATTTAGAGAGTGTGTGGCCTCATGGTCAAATAATCAGCAGTGGACCAAAGGCTATGCTGGTTGCACTGAGGAGAATGTAAAGAACCTCCATTCTAAGATCAGATTTGTGACCAGTGCACTCTCAAATGTACAGCTGTCAGTCTGCCCTCCTCTCCCTCCCTGAGACACGCTCAGCCAAGCGCTTGGATTCATCCAGCAACTTCAGCTGCCTTCCAGGGATGTAAACAAAGGCCAGGGAAATTTCACCAGTGAAATTTCTGCTAGGGGGGCAATGTAATGTTTTCTAGACATGATCACAGAATTTGCTGAAGGAAACCTTCATAGCCTGGCTGCCCTTTGCTATTTTTCTCTCAAAAATCCAAGAGGATGGCACAATTCATTGTTTTAGGCTACATGTAGGGCTGCATCTCACACATAAACATGAATTAAGACATCCTTTTTATTATATTAATTCAGTAATAATACTTTTTCATATTTTTATCAATTAATTCAATGGATTTAATTACATTTCAAATACTGTCTAAAAATATGTATCAAGACCCACAAACATTTCAGAGGTTTTGAAAACCATTAAACAGAAGGAGAGTGCTCTCACTAATCACCAAACATATTTCCCAGATTATGGATGAAATTTCATGAAAGCTGGAACAGAAACAGATGCAACTCATTATGCCAGGGTGAATCCATTATTTCAGGTTTGGTTTGGTGGTTTTTTTTTTCATACCCCTTTGCTTATGGAGCCCTTGGTCAAAGGCTAATAATTGCACAGGATGCCATAATCCACTGAAATTCAAGTCTGACTCATAATTTTCATGTGAAAGGTATCATCTCACAAAATAAAAAACGCAGGTATTTGCCCTGAGTTGAAAATGAAAAATAAAGTTCCAAAAGCACAGACTCCAAGTGACCAGAAATGCAAGCAAAGGCTCGATTTATGCTGTTTGCTGAATTCAGCTTCCATGCTCCTTGGAACTGAGGTTCTGCAATTAAAGGTAAGCTTGGAAATGGATTCCATCCAGCAACTTTTGCACAGTGAGAGCACCACCTTTCCTGGGTGATGCTCTGCTGTGCAGCCTCACCTCTCCTCCTGCCACCACAGCAGAGCACTGCAAAGGTAGCACCAGGGCTCTGTTGTGAGCAGCGCGACAAGTGGTGACTGCCATCTGCTATCTGTGCAGCCCTGGGAGAGGGCAGATCAGGCTGCACTCACAGAGGTGCGCAGTAGTCCCTGACTGCCTCGAATTAAAAAAAAAAAAAAAAAAAAAAAAAAAAAAGGGGGGGGAAGAAAAAAACATTTGGAGAGCGCTGGAATGTTTTCAGCAAAGCCTGTGCACTTTCCTTGGGTTTTCTCTAAGTGTGTTTGTATTCCTAACTCTTGCTGTCCAAGTTCTTATAAAATATACATATTTTTATAACAGAAAAATGCCTGTGATAAGCACTTTTTCACTAACACCTACCAGGAGGACGGGAAATGCCACACAGAGCACTAAGAAACCTGGGGCTGTTATCACAACACTACTTTCATTTCTCTGAAACAACAGCAGAGAGATGGCACGGCAATAAAAATGCATTCACACTGCATGTCCCTCTCAATCCATTATGAACAATGGATTCTCACTAAGCAAACATTCGCTTGTCAGAAGTATTTGCAACACTGGATTCATTCAGCAGGACTAAGTAAGTGAAGTTCACAGCAATTGAAAAGCAGCAAATTAGACATTTACAAACAGTGAAGATGCTGCTTGTCTACCGTGACCTTTCACTCAAGCTATACAAAAAGGTGTTAATGTAATTTAAATACCAGTTAGGAATATTTCTGGTTTGTATTTTACCCTGTGAAACCTTACATGATAACACTAAACAGGAGCAATTTGAGGCTGCCATTTCTTCCCAGGGTCAGATGCACACAGTGAGACATAACCCACTACAGCTCAAACTGATTTCAGTACTGAAATCAGAGACACCTCTCTCTTATCACCCAAACATCTCCAGGCAGCTACTTTTAAATTTCTTATTTCTAGTTGAAGTGCAAGTTCTTGTGAGCTGCCTCTTTAGTATTAGTAATGGAAAGGAGATGGAAAATGGGACTGATTGAGGATGTCTCCCTGACTTCACATAACCAATTGCTAACACTACGCAGAGAACCACTGAAGAAAAAAACAAACCTAGTGAGCTTCCCTCACTTCAGAACAGAGTTGGTAAGATCTCCATGTATGGAGTATTTTACAATGGCATTTTTGAACACATATTGTTGAAAGTATTGTACTCTTTATTTCCATTAATTTTAATTGCCCACCTTATTATCTCAGTACTCACCAAGAAAAAAGAAAATATAAGACAGCAGATTTAAACAGATTAATACCTGATTTTCCCTTCGGGCTGATTTTACCACTGGAACTTCCACAATTTCAAACAGCTTTACGGCAAACTCGCACCAATCTTACATAAAAAGATGTAAGATGAAACACTTGTATTTTGTTTTATCACCAGGTGCTCTGAGAACAGAGAAACACTTCATAAGTGTGCTCCAGGAAGCTGCCTTTTCTTTTCTACCCTTTTTTTCCCTGTATGTAAGACAGTTAGGACTCATGGTGCATCACCTCTCAGCAGTGAGATTTTCAATTCTAAGACATAGACAACGAAAAAAGTTTTGAAATTCAGACTAGCAGTGCAATATGGCCCAATGAAGCTGTAAGTCTCCTTCAGGTCAGCAATACGAACTCGCAGATTCTTGAGGGTGATCTTTTTAATGCACTACATATGTGATCTGATCTGCTTCTTAAAAAGTAATTCTTCCATTTCTTTAAAATTTAACCTTCAAATATGGTTTGGCTAGACTATGGGATTTGTTTTTTGTCCCCTTTTTGAAGATAGCAGAGGTGGATGTAATGATATGGTGTGGTCCTAAAGTCACAGGAGAAAATGGAGCAGGATTGCATTTATGGCCATGATTGGGTTTTTGTTTTTTTTTCACCAAGCCTTTATAAAAAAAAAATCATCAATCATATTTTCAACATAAAAATATTGATTTCACCCAAATTCTTCTTCAATCTGTTGTGGATATATATATTTGACTATGAGTACAATAAAGCCAGCTTTGCAGGTGGAAAAATAAAAACTACACTTAGTCATTAGTAAAGTGAACATAGATGAAAAATAAAGAGTACAATGAATAGGGCTGAATTTCTTCCAAAATCCATTCTAGAGAACGGTAATACAGTGCAGCCAGCATGGTATTTGCATATCCTGTATGTGGTATGGCTTAGATCCTTCGAAGAGGTCAGCTAGCAGAAAAGAAACTACAACCACTCATACTTAAACAAAAAGTAACCACCCTTTTCCCTCCTTTTCAATTTTTACTCAACTAAACAAAACTAAAAAAAAAAAAGGGAAAAAAAGGGACAACCTTGACAGAGGAAGCTTGCTCAACTAATAACAACAATCAGTGTTAGTTCAGGTTCTGCTTGCTTCAACCTTTGTACAGATCAGTCTCCCAGCAATTGCATATATTGACTGGTGATATCAAGAAATTTAGAATTCAAGCTTTTTCAGCACATTAGTCTTCAAAATCAAGTTTGCTGGATTGTAAAGTATCACTTCTGAGGTTTTTTCCACAGAAAGGAGGGATTTCTTGAGCATTTAATACGTGTTGCCTTTCATTTGTAACCTCTACAGGTCTGCTTTGAGAGCGCTTTTCCACAAGGAGTGCTGGGTCACTGCTGTTTGCCTTTTGCTCCCCTGGGGAAGCCACCAGTCATTTCCTCCCTGAGAGCTGTGGCAATCCCTGCTCACTCCATCCTTCCATCAGGCAAAGTCAGGGTTCCAGGAATTCCCCAATCATGTTAATAATATGAATCCAATACAGGAAGGTATTAGCATAAGGAGACAACCATGCTTGCGATCCAATCAACCTGTCTCTGTTAACCCTGTGAGTGCTGAGCTATCTAAAATCTCTTTCCATTGCCAAAGCAAAATCTTCAGGTTGCAAAATTTTGGGTAAATATCCCCCCTCGCCCTGTGGCAGGAAAGTAACAGCTCAGACCACTGCCCTACATATTTTCCATCTTCTTCCTAATTTTTAAAACTTTTCTGCTGGTTTGTTGATTTTCTTAATGTGCTGCAGATGCCAAAAAATTCAAATGATGTTTACACTCTCCCTGGTTTGGGGAAGAGAGAGACGTATTATCCCACATGAATGCAAAATTTCTAGTTTACCTAGTTGAGTGTGCGTTAAGATCATCTCCGGAGGCTGTGTCTTAAGTCTGCAACAGTCCACACATAGGGGGAAAAAAAAGAGAGAAAAAAGAAAAGAAAAAAAAAGGAAGCTGCCTGATTCTAATACACCTAATTAGCCATCGGCAGACTCTTAATTGCATACATTAGGATGATTCCATAGTGGAGATTAATTCTAAATATACCCAAGCAGCTGGTCAAGATGCCATGGATTACAGTGTGGACTGTACTTTTCCACTTAATTAGATATCAAAATTAAGCAGCAACAAGCATTTTGACATAACGGGGATCAAGCCGCTGCTTGGCATCCCAGAGCTGCACTAAAGTGACCGCTAAACAGAGCTGCACAGATGGAGAGATATTAAATGCCACACTGGAAAGTAATTTCAAATAATAAAATATCAATATTTACATTTTAATTACCCCTACTGAGAGCCGCTCTGTCATTTTCACTATTGCCGACGCAGCAAGGGGTAGTGGAATGACATTGCGGCTCTGACTGCAATGATTATTTTGTTTCCATTAAAGAATGACAAGTGTTTTAGAGGCAGTGACACCCAGTATGTGAACAAGAATGACAGCGGATCAGAAAATTCCTATTAAGGGAATAAATGACTCAACAAGAGAATTTACTTTAAGCTGCCGGCTCCTCCTTGAAACACATAATCCCTTCTAAATTTCCTGCAGGAAGTTCATGATTAGCAGTGCCTTGGAGAGACCTTAGCTCTCATCAAATATTTAGAATGACAGGACCGTACATGACGACTGGTCAATTTAAAAACAGTAACATTCAATGCTAAGAGTTACACTGAGAGTTTGCATGAATCAGAATAGTTTTGAGGGAGATGGGAAGACAGTGAAAAGGAGATTCCTTCCCCTAGAGATCTGAAAGCCTTGATGGTGCATGGAGAACATCAGGGTTATTGTTGCTGTCTTCACTAGTTTTACTGCTATTGGCACAGTGAGTACTCCACATCCCACTTGGGTCACGATTTGCTGGTCTTCAAAATTGTACCCAGCAGGTGATCTCAACAGGTAACGTGCGCATGCTTCAGGCCTCTTGTTTCTCCTCCCTGCCTATTCTCTGTACATATATAAACACTTTTTCTTTCAGTATGTATATCAGAAATCTGTGAGACACCTTTGCAGCACCTTAGGAATCTAATTACTTCTGATCAGGTCTGAGGTCAATCTCATGGAAAATATTATATTACATCTGACATGCTGCATTTACAAGATGAAAAGGAAGGAAGAAAAATATCAAAACAGTAAAGAAAAAAAAAATCTTCCTTGGGGATGTCTGTCAAACTGCAGAAATCTTCAAAGAATTTCAATGGCCTCAGACATGAGAAAGTGGGTAAGAGTAAATCCTTGGTCAGTACACCCAATACTCAGCTAAGTGACCCTCCTCCTGAGTCACGGCATGCATTTATTTAATAATGTGCAGAGCTCAACTTCTATAAATGTGACGAATGGCTAGAACAGAACGGGGGAAAAAAAAGGCATGAAGATTTTTACAGAACAAAAAATGAATGACTTTACAGCAGTGACTCTTGCAGGAATTTTAGATGCAGCTTTGACATTAAGAATTAGCAGTCAAGTACAAAAATTTTACTCTGACATTAACTGCTTAACTAGTTACCTTCTTTTTCTTGTCTTTTTTCTTCACTTCTTTTTCTCTTCCCCCTCCTTTTTTTTAAGTACTCAGGAAGTACTTCTTAAGCATCCCTAATGCTTTTAGGACAAGACACTTCCCCATTTCTCAGCCACTAGCACCTTTTAATTTCTGAAAGAGCCACGGTTGAAAATCTTAATTAATTGTTCCATACTGCTTCAGGATCATTATGCAATGTAATAAAGGCCGTGTAATTATGAAATTTTACAGCCATTACCAAGGCTGATGGCTCGTATTTCATCCTCAGCTGGACCCAATGGCTTTTAGCCACTCAGCTCCCCTTTGATGAACTACAGACAGATCTATCAGGCCCAAACAATATCCAGGCAAGGCAGCTATAATAGCTACCTACAGATGAAGCCATAGATAAAGATAAACTATAAATCCACACACAAATGCAGGCACATTGCCTCAGGATGACAGAGGGGAGAGGATGAGACACTTGGGAAAGCTGGCGGCTTGCAGAAAGGCAACCTTCTCTCTCTGTTATCCAGTTTGGAATTTGGTTTCTTAAAGATGCAAAACCCCTTAACACTTTCCCCACAAAATTACTTATTTTTTAAGAACTGTGAATTTTTATATGGAAGTCAAGAGGTCACTTTATCCCTCTATGAAATTTGACAAAGGGGATTTATGTGGACAAATCAAGTTATCCTCCAAAAAAAGAATCCCAGTCAACAAGTTTGCAAATCATATTTTTAAAAGTGAATCCAGGTCACTTGCTTCTGAGACTGAAAACAGGAATCGTCCCCGATTTCTAAATGCATTATCATGAGCAGATGCACAGAGGTGAAGTTAGATGATAGGCTTTCACTGGAGGCAGCACCAGAGATGCAATTTCATGCAACATTGTCCGACATTATTTTATTTTCAGTCTGAAAATGAAAATACTTCTAACATTCAGTGCAAGTTAAAGAAACAAGGGGATTATATATGCTCTTGGTAGCTGCAACACCAGAATGTAGTTTATGTCCTAGTTATGGAGGTGACCTCCATCAATGCCCTCTTTAAGACAGGAGGCCTTCTGAGTATGCAGTGTTAGTCCCTCCAGAGTGAGACAAGGCTGACTAAATGATCTCTAGGTGAGAAAAGAAATGGAGAGCTGCAGCTCCTGACCAATTCTGAAAGAGTCCAGGGAAGAGTGTGAAAACATTAGCTTGGGAACTGCATCTATTACTACTCATTTCAGTAGCCCATGTGAAGTCGTGAAGCCAAGCTTGTGACCGAGGCTAAAAGCACTTCAGAAGGCAAGAAAAGTTAAAATAAAAATACCATCAGTACTCTCTGATTTCTAATACATCAACAGAGTGGCTTGGCCCTTTCCAAAGAAAACACAACAGATTTAGAGTAGGTTCAGAGAAAGTAAAGCAGTACCTAAGAAAACTCTTATGAAAAGAGACTCAGAAAGCAGGAATTGTATTTCTCAAAACAGTGATGTACGAGAGAATGCAAAAGAAGTGTACATAAATTAATGATAGAAAAAGTAGTTGTAAAGCTTTTATTCTGTCTATTTCAAAACAAAGACCAAGAACCACTACAGTAAAATGCAAGAAATTCAAAATGGAAGACAAAGAGAAATTCTTCATTCACAGAGTAGCTGTGAGGACTGGAGAACTTCTTGCCAAAGGATGTCACTGAAGCCAAGAACTCAGAGAGGGAGCTGATGCTTACAAGGACAGCCAGAATAGCTCCAGGTATTAATATTCCAAATTCAAATTAAGAGGACAAGGATATTTTTCCTCCTATATCACCTAGTCTCTAAACATAAGGAATTCAAAACAGTTTTCCTGAGGCTTCTGCCTACTGTGGGGTTCATGTCCCCTCCCCTGAGACTGATCACTGCTGAAGGCAGCAGAGTGTGTGCCCATGACCCATAGCATTCAGTTCACAGCTTCCTAAAAACTGAAGCCTCAGAATTTGGGCTGCCTTTCTTTGAAGTGTTTGGAACCTACTCCTAAGAAGTGAAGCTCAGAACAGAAGAGCTTAGAGATGTGCCACAGGGTAAGAATTTCAAAATCACAGCAACTGAGCTCTCACTGTACTGCTACTGTGGAAAGATGAAAATAATGGATATGGAAGATCCATGGTGTTATCATAGCCACAAAAGCAGGCAGGTGCATGTATTAGAGTGTGTTTGCATAAGCCTGTGTATGCCCGCATCTGTACTGAGCAAACTCAGGGTATTCTGAAAGCTACTGAAATTAATAAAGATCATCTGCTCATTAACTTGTATTCTTTGCTCATTAAATACGTCCTTTCTTCTAATATTAAAAAACTCTCTTTGCTGAAGGGCAAAATAATAATTTAATCACCCAGGCCAGATCAAAGAAGTATTTTCTGAAACAGGGAACAGAGTGACAAAGGGTCACTGGTCAACAAAGCTGCACCTGAAGACAGGCAAGGGAATGCATGATTCAGGTTCCTCCAGCATAATGCTAGGTTGCTTGATATATGGTCTTTAAGGACCAGTATCTGCTATTAACATGCTTTACTGAAACTGCACGTATGGTGAGTATTCACTGCACATGGTGTGAACTGATCTTCTCCTGGCAGTGCACGCAGAAGGAAGCATCGTAAACAGTCTTAATGGGGAAATAACCCAATGCTTACATACTAGACTATACAAACACCACCAGACTGTAATTCCTGGGCAGGACTTTAAATTGCCTTCTAATACTCTAAGAATTTACCAGAATTTGGTGAAGACCTCTGTTAAAACATGCACTAGGAAAACTGAGAAGAATGGATGTAGACAAAGAAACTGGCAGATCTTTTACCATCTCTACTTTCCATCAGGTGGACTCATTTAGCCAAATTAGCCTCAAACTCGCAGATAAGCTCTGTGGTTTTACCAGTTTTTATCGTCCCCATCACTCATATCAGTAGAGTAAAAAGCAGCTATGAATATACACAGCAGGAGAATTTTTAAGAGCAAAAGCTTAAAGTAGGAAGTAAATTCAAAGATGTTATTTCTATTTCTATCTGAGGCAGTAATACCCATTTGCTACATTGATCTAATAAAAATAATGATTACAATGTGAGAAAACACCTAAATACCACTTCAGAATTTTTACTTTACAAATGAAATGCATGAAGTTTTAACCTCTATGGTAAATGTCTAGTTTGTTAGACAATGCCAATCAATATGCTGTAATTTAAGATTACTGTAAGATTTTAATAAAGTACAGCCAGGAGTTTTGCGCATGTCAGAAAGTAATTTGTAGTCTAGTGCAAACTACCTTAAAACAGAACTAGCTAAGGCATAGTTAGAGGGGTTTTTTTTGCCAAATATGAATTATTGCAAAGGAAAAGGTAATTAGCTTTACATATTTTGGGAAAGACTTTATTTTCAGTATTGAGTTTAAAACATTTTCCTACTTCAAGTGATTTTTGGGTTTGTTTTTTTTTTTAATGAACAGCTGTACGTATCTTACATGAGTAGGAAGTGTTTTTAAGAAACTACTTTAGAGAACACATGAACAAGAGGTTTTGCTAAGTCTCAAAAAAACCCTAACTACAGTAAGGCCACATTCAGACACAGAAAAAGATATCAGCATTAGGACAGACCAAAAATGGAAGGGATATGGGGGTATAATTATATGTTTCCTCTTTCAATATTCACCAAATGGGGCACAAACCATAGCTGCTGTAATGCATGCCACGCTTTACACTGATTTTCTACACTTGGTATTCCCTAACTGAATTGTTTCTGAAGTTCATGGTGATTTTTTTTTCCACAGCAAATCAGCAGTTTTTCAAGAGGTCTCAGTGCAACCCAGGAGTATGACATTTACTAATGTGTTGAGATTGAGGGATTCCCCTTTGTAGAAGCCAACACTAATAAGAAAGATATGGTTCAGTGTCCTGGGTATTCTTCCCAGTTTTATTAATTAGATGGAAAGCTTCTCCCTCTGGAATACTGCAAGGCATTTTATTAACACTTCAGCCCACAAACTAGAGCAAATTTACAGTAGGGGAGGTAATTGTTACATATACCGGCTCTTGTTATCAACTTGGCAGGGATAAGCAAAAAAACCCCAGAGGTTTAGATTACGATCTTTTTCATGATATTTTAATTGTGCTTCCTAATCTGCTAAATTAAAAACTATAGTACAATCTTATTCAGATCACTAGCAAAAAAGATCATATCAATTTGCAACAAAATGTATGAATGCTCCTATCTCTTTTAATTATACGAAGAATTTAACAGTCATATTCAATATGGCCACAGTGACTGAGATACAAACTCTTCCTTTTGCAGTTGTGCCATCTTATCCCTCAGCACCTTCACATTTTATTTCATGTCTTCCACCTTTTAAGGCACAAACTCCCTTCCCTAGATGATCTTTAGTATCACCGCCTTCCTTCTCTCCCTTCATGTTCAGCACGACGACATACTCCAGCAACTGTGTCTTAGCACAGTGATGACTGATAATGACCAGGCAAGCACTCCATAGTATCTCTGTAACTTTTGTGCTTTACAGAGAAGTGTTAGGTATGCCCAGAGATACTTCATGTAACCACGCTTCCCTCACTGCTGCTTTTAGCCTTCCTCCTTTTCTTTGCATTCTTCTGCTATCAGACCCTCTTACTCCTTCTGGGCACCAGTATGTCAATTTATAGTGCCTTCAGCAATGCCCTCTCCTTAACTGGTCCACGCTAATTTACCTACACATTTTTTTACTATGCAGCTCTCAGTGCTCTCAAAAGCTTAGAGCTGGGTTTTATTTTGCAATCCTTACCCTATTTCTACATTCTTGCACCCACCAAGTGTTCTGATGGGCCCAAATACCTCAAATGGGCTCCACCATCAGGTATTTGGGCACATTCATCAGTAATTTTGGAGATTACACAGTAAACACAGATGTGTTTTACGAGGATGTGCCATTAGAGAGGTCTAAATCAAAAGTTTCACATGCCAATACTGCTGGATCATCTCTTGTTTCTTTCGCTTTCTTCCTGACCCAGACATCTGCTTTCAAGCGTCTGTTTCTTGTTGGTCGTTCTTTATGGTCACCAGACATTTACTGTGGCTTCCCTTACATATGTTAAGTGCCTTATCAGTGATCTGAGAAGGAAAGGGGTGAGAATTTTTCTCATCTCTTCTGTCGAAACCCTGCTTAGCTATCCTGACTGCACAGGGCACAAGTCATTTATACCTGGCACTTGCCAAATACATCTCTGTCAAGAGAGCTAACTAACTTACTAACATCAGCAGTTCTCAGGACTGTATCATAGATGATGTCAGAAGCATAGATGTAGCATGAAGCACATTCGTTCAGGAAAAATATGAGGAAGAATTTGGCCTCCCAAATCTTCCACTGTCTCTCTGTGTAATTCTGCTGGAGTGACAAAGTCCTCCTCTTTCTCACAGTCTTTCTGCGCAAACTATGGATACAATATATAAAAATAAATTAACAGAGCTGTTATGCTGTTTTGTTCATTTAATGTCTCAAAACAACAACAAATATTTTAGCCAAAAAAAGGTCTACAAAGTATATTCAACACTTCTGTGAAGTATGTGAAATGGATGAAGGGATAAACTGGCTAAAATACTTAGAAAAGGAGTTTCACGTTTTCTCATTCTTTGCCCACTAGCCAGCAGTGAGAAATAGACCAAAAGAGCATGGAGAGGAAGTGTTGAAGTTGAGCTCCATGTGTTTCTAAATATTTTAGCCAGTTTATCCCTTCATCCATTTCACATACTTCACAGAAGTGTTGAATATACTTTGTAGACCTTTTTTTGGCTAAAATTGAGCAATACAAGAGAGTTTGAGATGGCTCCTACTAAGGTGACCATTTCTCCCCATGTATTTCTCTGGATGCAGGACTACAAAATGAATGTGTCTGGCATTGCATTAGGATGAACACAAAGTAAAACTAGGACCTTGACCATGTAGTGCTGACTTTACAGCACTGAGTGAGAGGGTCAAGTGCACCAGTGTTGTAAAACTGTAAACAGACATTGATATTATACTGGATGTATGAAAATGCATAAAATACATTTAATTAACTCTAGGCTGTGATACAAACTGACAATTCTCAACAGAAATTTCAAAGCTAAGCCTGACACTTTTCGAGTAATTTTGCTCAGTAAGATACATATTTTGGCCACATTTCTATACATTTGTACATATTTTTTTAATATATGAAAAATGCATATTATTTACCCAATTGCCTGGAATGTCTATTGGAGAAATACTTATTTATTCTTAAAAGCAATCCATATATTATTTACTCAGTGGATGAGAATGACTTCAAAAACCCGTTCTGGTCCATCAAATAAATACATATTTATAAATGGTTTTTAAAACGCATATTATTTACCCAATGAACTGTAATGGCTCTGCTACTGCCATTACATGTAAATATGTATTTAGCCACATAATAAAAAAATCCCCACAAAATTTCTCTGAAAAGCATTATATTTCCATCTGTCAATGTACAATACCTTTTCTATTGTTATTATTTTTCTTTAAACAGCAAAGGTGATTAACCTATGCTAATCACTAAGGCTTTGCAGTATTTCAAAACCCTACTAGCTCTGCAAATTATACAAAAGGTAAACTTGAAATCTTCATTTCTTCCTTTTAAAATAAGTGTTTTGCAATCCTCATCTTGCAGTTGGTGCACCTGGCCTGGATCTTTCTGCCAGCCCCACAGATGCTGACCAGACTTTGCACAACTGAATACTCCTGTCAGTAGGAGCTTGTTCTGCTCTCACACAAGCTCCTCCACACTGTCAGCCAATGCACCTGCACCATTGCTGGATCATCCCATCTTGTACACTGCCAAACTTTACTTATTTCTCTTCACATGCGTTATTTTCTGCAAAGCCTCAAAATATCCTCACAAATCCCTTTTTCTTGTGAGAGTGAGGGCAGGATATGAGACATGAAACTCCAGGACCACAATGTATTTTATTACACAGTCCTGTAGAAGTTTCTATTTGAAAGGATCTACCCCAAATATTTGGGAATTAATATTAAGACCTGCCAGGCCTACAAAAATAGATGCACCCTTTCCAACAGGAGTGAATCATTTTTAGTAGTGCATGCATGTACATGCTGGAATAAGTGTCACACATTAAGATGTAAATTTTATTCTCTGAGCTGAATGCCAGGTGATTAATTCTGATAGCATAGTGATCAATTGGTACAGGTGCTGCACCTGAGTAATGTTCGTTTCTGTGCATATTGGTAGCAAAGGTGCAGCACTAACACAGGTGTCACTTGTGTAGCTGTGCAACATCTTGATTTCCTGAAAACACTCACACTGGTAGTTAGGTTGTATGTAGTTCTTCCAGGTTTTTCAATTAGACCCATTATTGATTTGATGAAAAAGCAAATTAAACATATCATGGTAGTATGTAAAATGGAAATGGTTAGACAGAATGTAAGGTTCTGGTGCTGAGCTTCTTAGGCACATTACCTCTGCATGCAGCTTTTCCTCATCAGAGCCTCCGGAGACTACAAAAATGGGAGACTTCTGCAAGACAATTCAGCAGCACCAGTCTAGCAGCTCAGGTACAGAACATCCAGGAATACATTCATGTAAAATGCCAGGAAGCTCAGACTTTGTTGAGACTAGAGCTACAATCATTTAGTTGCTTCATTTAGATCTGGCATAAACTTCTTTGTTTTCAGAAAGCTGCTAGGGATTGACACCAGTTTGAGGATAAAAATCTATATATATAGGTAATAAACACCTTTTTTTTTCAAAATAACACAAAATATTTGTTAACTGATGGCACATTTCAAGTTTAAATCTCTGGCACATGGAATCAACACTGTGTGCATCTTACAACTATTTCCTCTTTCAACTTTGCAATTTCCCCTCATTAAAGAACATGAGTTTTGATACCAAGAATGAGTAACATGCAGTGTCTACAAATGATTTACATGTTCACTTTTTTATAACCACTCTCCCCACCTCTTTGCTCAATGCAATGGGGAACCCAAAGCAAGTAGGTGTGCTCACTAGAAAGCCTCTTCACTAATTTCCATTTAATTCATTTACCAAATCAAATTAAACTGCTACTATGAAAACTATCTTCTCACAGAGGGGACTAAAGGATCTCTCCACAAATCACTCCAAAGCACCTGAGGTTCAGCTCCCCAAAGCAAGTTAGCTGAAACAAACACAACTAACAGGATGCTGCAGCAGCAGGTCCACCCAGGGCACACAGCTCATGGCAAGAAGTTTCTTAAGGTCAAGCACAGTAAGTCCCCTGTCTGGCTTTGGTGTGCTGGAAACCTACATTAAGTCACACAAGCCTACAAAATCCTCTTTTCTTATTTCCGCATAGCTGCTTGTGTCGGAGCAGAGAGACAGTATTTTGCACACACACTCTCTCTCTCTCTCTCATGTCACTCAGCACTGTAAGAAGGACCAATAATATAATTTCCAACAAGCCCCAATTCCTGCTGAAATTAGCAGTCTCCCTGCAGGTCTGCAATTTTAGGGCCTGTACCCTACATTATTAAATCAGTCAAAAATATCCAGGTAAAAGCTATGCTGCTTAAGATGAGGTTTTGGTTTGTTTTGCCACTCCTGTGGCCAGGGTGTAATCTTATGCCTCTTTCTTTCTTGAAAAGCATGTAAATTGTTGCACACAAATAGAGTCATTAATGGAAAGCAAGACATCGCAAATCAGACAATAAACGTATCAATTAATGCCTGGGATGCACATGAGGCAATCAATTTTCCCAAATCCCAAATCAATTAAAAAAAAAAGGATAAAGAAAAACAACTTGAATTTTCGCTCCTCGAAAAGATGAGATGAGAAGAGAGAGGGAGGGAAGCTGGTGTGCCAATCTTTCTCACAGTCTGTCTTTGCTTATTTTGTAATTACTAAACCTGAAGTAATTTGAAAAAATCATGAAAAGTTACTCTGAGGAAATACTGAAATTTCAGATTAAAATGTCTAAAAACAAAGGAAGAGAAAGAGAGAGGAAGAATGCAGCAAGTATTAGAAAACTTCCAGCCTTCAGTCTTACAACAGGCAGAAGGCGCCTGCAACTAAGAAAAGGGGTAATGTTTCTCTTCCTGTGTCTTTTTGTGCACTGATGGAAGTGATGTCCTACAGCATTTCAAGTCATTTATTGAAGTTTGGTGGTGGTAGTGGGAATGTTGTTAAGGGAAGTAAAAAAAGCAATGTCCATTTGAAGATTGTCTGTGAACTTTGCATGAACCGCCAGGAATAATGTAGTGTGATGACAAGCCAGTTATACCTTCCACTAAATTTGCTGTCTGGAATGAACTGAAATAGTGTTTGGTTTGTGTAATTACGTCCATCTATCTTTATATTCCAGCGGCATATCGCAAATTGAAAATACTAAAAATTGACTGTTGGTTCTGATATTTAATGATTGCCAAAGACAAGACGATGATTTATTGGTTACTTACCGATGTGACACATTTGCATCTTATTAGACGGAGATTACTATTCCTTAAAATGCGGACGAGGCCTGATCATGTCTGATGGATTGATTTGATTTGCAAATGTAATCAAACTAATAAGAGGGAAAAAATGAGCAATAATGCCTTGTTTTTCAACTGGCAATCACTCCCCTGCCAACAACGCTGATATCCCTGACTAAGCAGCCTTCACACAGTCTTCCTGTCTCCTCAAATAAACAAAGGGATGCAAAGAGCTTGATAAGAGGATAACGAGCCAAGTATGGATGCAACATGGAGCCTGTACCTCAGCACTGCAGAAACGTATCAATGAGAATACCAGGTGAGGACTTACAGTACCTTCAGTTCTTAAAAAGCAGCAAGCAAAAACCCAAACAGCGAAACTCCACCGCAAAAAAACTCTTTACTAAATGGAGAGAGGAGCAGGGGTAAAAACTGCATAAAAAAGAGAAAAGTGGTTCTAATTCAGGGAAGCCCAGGAGAACAGTCCCCATAAGCACAAAATTCACAGAATAAATACCTGGAATTCCTCAACCTGATAGGAAGCTAA
The DNA here is from genome assembly GCA_013397155.1 of Irena cyanogastra. NCBI lineage: Eukaryota > Metazoa > Chordata > Aves > Passeriformes > Irenidae > Irena > Irena cyanogastra. The sequence goes on along the minus strand of VWZV01006933.1, from coordinate 29,086 downwards.
TCAGAGAATGTATTTTGGACAACATGATTCAAGCAACTGGAATCACTGACTGTGGCCACAGCATCAGAGAACCTATTTCCAGGGGTATGCTGGATGGTGTTTTAAAATTATTCCAAATACTAAATGCAGAGATTCTGTCACAGCAAACATTCTATCATTTTGGCCAGATGCTGATGCTCCTGTAAGCACTGAAATATGGTTCTAGATAAGAGCAGACTCCTATTCAGCTTGAAGTAAATGACCCTAAATCTCCACAGTAGGATTCTCTTTCTTGTTAATAATAATAAAAAGAAATATTAAAAGAAAAAAAAGCTTTGTGCAAGGAATTGCACAAAGTCCCCCACCATTTACATTCAAGCAGAAGGCAAATAATAAAGCTCTGAGGTCCATACAGGTTACAGATTGTGACCTGCATATTTAGAGACTGATCCAAAGCAGTGGAATCAAGGCAAGTCTTTCTACTGGCCTAAATGGATTTTCATATAAAGCTTCACTGAAGAGGAAGGTTCGAGCGTGAATGTTGACAGCTGAGGAAGTGATCCTACATATATTTGGGAACACAGAGAATGCTGCACAATGGAAGTGCCTGTGTAAATAATGTGATTGTACTACTTAAATATTTTCCAGACTGATTGTTAATTTGCTTCACTAAGGGATATTCGATAATGTAAAAAAAACCCTTGCTTTAGGGAACAGCCATTATAAAGTGTCAGGTTAAAAAGAAAGTTGAATATATAGCTCCAATTACCATGCTCAAAGTCCTCAAAATATTTTCATAATTTAAAGTTTTATAGCTCATGTAATTTATACTTATTTTAACAGTGGAAAGGCATCCAGGTCAAATTCCAATTAAATAATTACATTTTGCCTACCTAAAATTCTCACTGCATTTTTAATTGGATAGGACACACTTCACTGCTTCTCCTAAATTGTTTAGTATTGCCATTCAGTATATAAATAGCTACCACTTTCTACCACGGAGACAGTACACTTGTCCGTGCAGCCATCAACGGCAAATTGGAGTTCATCTGTGTTGGCTGCAGCACTGGAACTCGGGACACCGATGGCAGTCCATGTTCCCACCACCCTGCTGTAAGCTGGTTTTTTTTAGGTGTATTTTTTCTTCCTCCTAGCAGGTTCTCTGAAAGATTTTATGTTTGTCATTGATGCTGGCTGATTACGATGCTGCTGGTTATGAACATGCAAATGTTCCTTGCCAACAGCTTGTTTTCTTCACTTTATCTCCTGAAATGCCCACCTAAGCCTCTTGTCAGACACTGCCCTCTGTAGGTTTATGCTAGAGAGGAAGCAGGAATAACCCTGCACAGCAGGTGCCCTGCTTGTCCCCAGTCCTACCTGCACTGCCTGTCTGGGGCACCCTGTTTCCCAGTGGTCTCTAGATTACAGAACACAGCAGATTACTCATCATCATTGACGTGCCAGGCACAATCCTGCAAACTCCAAATTTGGGTTGAATATATTCAGCAAAGCATTCAGTACAACTCATTGATAGGGTCCAGAAAACGTTCAAGTAACTTGAAACACAAAGAAATTCATCAAAATTTACTCCTATAATCTCACTGAACGAAGATAATCTGGAATTTACAATGCATTTTGCACGTTGTATCTGCAGCTGAAGATTCACTGACACTAAGCAACCTGCTCCTGAAACCACCCAACAGTTAACTTTATCTCTGGGAAACTTCAAAGTAGTAAAGTGAAGGATGGATCACAGAGTAGAATGGCTTTCTACAAGAGACTGATATGGGGAAGGACTCTTAAATTCTTCTCACTGCAAGCAGAGTTAATTAATGAGAGACACAAGGGTCACAGAAAGTTTTACACATTACCAGACACAGCCGGAATGGTAGCAAGTTTGGAGCCTGTTCAGCAGGGCAGGCATGATGCTAAAGCATAGCCAGAAGAAATCTCTGGCTAGAAATACACCCTGCAGCCTGCCAGTGTCATGATATATTTATGCCAGAAGTGCAACTTCTTTGAACAAATGTATAAGCAGCAGTCATTATCTGCTAAACTGTTCTCCCTTAATCTCTCCAACAGCTGGATGCACTTAAACTGCAGATTTGCCCCTGCCTCCTCTCCACCCTCACCACAACTGTCTGCTCCAGCATTCTCATGCATAACATGTCAGGACTTGCTGAGCGAGCTGGCTCAACTCTGCAAGTGCTGCTTCCATTGAACTTGGAGCCTTCTGAAACTGTAGTTGTGTCTCATTTCAATACTTGATTTCACCTTAGCTGTTAATGCAGCTGATTGAAACTGATGGTGCACAATATGGCAGAACAAAACATCTTGGGGAGAAGGGTCAGAGCTATACTGTGAAATTTCCACTTGTCTATAATACATGCCTCAGGAGTGTGGTCTGGAAAATACCCTGGCCAGACCAACGTATTCTCGGAGAACTTTCCAGAACATGTTTTCAAATGAAAGGAAGGTTGTGTGTTTTCTTGCATGACGAATCACCAAAACATTTAATACTCTCTGCTATTAAAGTATTAAAATTGGGGATGATGATTTAAAGTGGACATGGAACACAGAGTCAAAAGTTACAGTCAAGTAACTACTCCATCTAAGTAATTAAATACAGAGGCATCCAGTACCTGCACTCTTTGGATTCTGTGTTTCTTGGGATTCTTTCTGCACACACATACATGCCTAAATATTTGTATGTATGTGCATAAATTGAGCATTGCCCAGCAAAAAAGCTTACTACTAATGAAGACATGAGTTCATAAAGCCCTTGTATGATCCAGCTGCTGCAGAAGGCAATTACTGCAGACTCATTTTTTAAAAACTGCTGATTCTTGTATCAGGCTGGACTGAGCCCTTCCATTACAACCCAGGTGCCCCCCTGTTATCCATACACTATATATAACCAGACCCAGGTCACCATATGCCCTGCCAGAAACGTGCTGACTGGCTAAGGGGGCATTGCAATTCAGGTAATTAATCCTATTCTAATGTAGGTTAAGCAGGTGTGAAGCCAAACTTATCCAGAGAGAAAGTAGAGGCATTCTTAGAATTACAGTATTTAACTGGTCTCAGATGACTTTAGGAAACTAGACCATCCTGTGTCTCTGACGCAGTCATACAGGTGGAGACCTGTCTGCTCTAAATCCCATCTAAGCAACTGGCTCCTTCCTCCCTCCCTCCTCCCATCCTGGATTTACAGTGTCAACATGTATGACTGAGAAGGTGCTCCTTTCTTCCCCACCCAGAACAAAGTAAACATATTTTTGTTGGAGGCTTAGTTAGATGACTAAGTCAAATGTTTAGTTTAAAACGGCCTAAATACCATAAGAGGGCTATGTTGCTCTAAGTTTACTTCTGCATTCTCAGTGTCTGCTATGATCCCTTCAGAGGCCAATTTAAATGACATATAAAATTGATCATCTTATCTCCAACAAAGCCTCCAGGAATTTTAAAACTGAAAAAACACCCTTTGTTTGGATGCTCTTTAAACTGTGAATCTGGTTGAAAAAACCTTTATTTTTCTAGAGGAGAGGAGTCCTGTAAATACAGAAGTGATAGTGAACATGAATGATAGGCTCAGTTCTGCTGCATTTGCCTCCTCTGCAAATTCCTCACTTAAGGAATAATGTCAAGACTCGTTTCAACCTCCTTCCTGTGTTTCTGAACAAGGCATCTTCCTGCCTTGCAGCCATGCACTACTTGTAAGAAGCTGGCCATCCTTGAAGAATGAACTGTACAATTTGGGAAGTTTGGGAAAGGGTACCCCCTTGAAGACTATTTCAGTTCTTTCATACAGTGTACTCTTAACCAGTGGTCTTTTAATAAAGTTGAGCTAAATTATGGGGGGTGGCGATGGAATGATGCAACAGTCAGATGCCTGAAAATCTAATGTGCCCAGCTATCTCGGGAATGGCACTCCAGATGCTTGTTCACTTGCAAAATGCCATTTTTACTGAAGCCTCACATTCAGCTTGCTTCCAAAGGTAAAAAAAAAAAAAAAAAGAAGAACGGAGATTACAGTAAAATTAAAAAGGTTAAGATACATTTAGACCTCTTACCCTCTGGTAATAAGATTAACTCCTTGTTGGCTTAGAAGAAGGAAAACTGCTACTGAGTCATCTGCAATTTACACAGACCTAATCTAGTAAACCCGTTTGTCACACAAGAAGCAGGTACAAAGGTGAGTATTGCTGTCCCCTGAGTGGAAATACTTGCTTAAACCTTGATTCTGCACAGTGCAGCAGAGTCTTGAGGTGGTGAGTACACACAGGGGACAAAGGAAACTCTCAGCTCCCACTGACACACTGACTACTGATGGGGATTTATCCCTTCAGGGCCAGATCCTTGAACAACAGAGGCTGGCACAGCACATTTGACTTGTATACCCATGACAACTGATCCTACCGAAGGCTCCTGGTCTGTCTCTATAGATTAACTGAACAAACTACCATCTGTATTTTTTTTTAAATTTTTGCTGTAGTATCTGATCACGGAACAAGTCCAAATAATTTCCTGCAGTTTTAGTTTGCGTATTTGTACACCTCCCTCAAAAACATCCAGATCTGCTAATGGAACAGAATAATAATTTTTCTCATTCTTTTCCCCTCTCCTTTATTCCATTTAGCAGTGCATTTGAACACTTGCAAATATGAAAGGGGGCATTTTCAGCCTCCTGGTACTTCAGTCATGCAACATCTGTGAGCATACAACATCTCTAACTCAGTCTACAAGTCACCCAGGGTAATAAAACACTCTTGATTTTTCTGGAAGAATAATAGCAAATGGCTGCTACATATTTTTGTACTTTTGCATTTAAGACTCAGAAACTAGCCATTTTTGTTTACAGAAAGAAAATGAAAAGCACTGGCATTCATTACTGTTGATTTGCTCTCTTTTTATTAATCATTTCTTATATTTAAAGGGTCACAGGAGTGAACAACATAATGCAATGGTAGGAAGATATTTACCAATTTAGCACCTCATTATAAAACTACTCAGAAACCTCTTTGTCTCTTGTTTAACATAATAATTATTTGTGGCAACAAAAGTGGGTCCCACACTTGCACCATGATTAGCAAGTGATGAATTTGGGTTGAATATATTGCATTTTGCTAAGTAAACCGTTACTATATTCCAAATCTCCAGTCTAAAAAAACATCTCATTTTAAGAAAATAATTGATACTCCTGTTTAAATGCATGTTTCTAAATTAACCAGTGATATTCTATAGAAAACGGCCTCTTTTATGCTTGAAGTCTCCAGCTGCCACACAATTTATATCTCTTTCCTCCCCTCTTTGTTTTTCAGCCATTTTCCCTGAATGTCAAAGTCAATTTAGTGCATTTCACTTTGCTGAATAAATCAGAGGCGAAATCCTTGCTAAAAGTGAAAATTTGATTTGCTAAAAGGAGCTTAGGGCAACTATTAATCAATATATCCAGAGTGTCAAAGCTAAGGCCATGACAGACATGCATTCATTTGGAGATTGGTTGAGGCAGATAAAGGGGAACACTGGGAAAAAAAAAAAGTGCAACAGCCAGACAGTGTAGTGTGAATGTTGGGGGCATGGGTGGAGGGACAGGACTGATTAAAAAAAAAAAAAAAACAACAAAACAAGCAAAAAAACCCACTCCAAAAATCCCAACAAAACAAAAAAAGGAGACAGTCACTAAGAAGGCAAAAGCAAGGACTTGTATGGGAATAAAAGGTGAACTTAATAGAGACGTACAGCCACTGTTTAATTCTGCTCTTGAGAGAAGAGCATTTTAAATAAGCGATTTGTTTTTTCCCTAAAAACCCCCACAAGGTTAAAAGATAATAATTGAGCCAAGTTCTTTTGTTACCTGTTAAATCCATTTTTTGACTTTATTATGCTTTTGGTAACGATTACTCTTAAACAAGCTTTTTCAAGAATAGGTACAGATTTTGAAGTCATAACAAGCAGGAGTTTCAGGTGCCTTTTTGAGTTTTATTGCACATTTATTTTATAATCACGTATAATTTGCAGGTGATGAGATGTTTGTATGTTTGAGATTTTTTTTTCCCCCTCAGTTAATTTAATGCAAGTAAAAAAATTCCAGAAGTGACTAACCTGGAAACAAAAGTGCTTTTCTTACCCCTGGACATGTATGTCTAGCATTATTAGAAACCTTCTCACCTCTCCAGTGTTGTCTCTCAGTTCTGAACTGGAACTAGCAGGCACACTAAGAGTGTGTGCATCTCTAGTTGTACACAAAGCCTACTACTCTTTTGTACTGAAATCTGCTGAAATTTTGCCACTGACTTCAGTAATAGCCCAACACTGTATCTCAGTTAGGTAAGTTAAAATTTTTTAAAAACCTGAACAGATCCTTTAGTTACTATCTTTGCCACACTACAGACGCTTGTTTTGTCTTGAAAATGCTAGGAGACTTGTGGACATGTTTATTCATTCATGCATTATCCTACCTCTTCCTCCCTGCCTTGCAAGATCACTTAATCCTTCTCTGTGATACTGTTTTCAAAATACGAAAAATTAAAACCTGCCACCATTACCAGCACTTCAAATACCAGGACAGATCAACTACTGGCATTTTAGGCACACTGCTGTCCCATTCTGCTTAGAGAAACCTGAATCAACATGATAATTTAAACGCTGGCACTGATGGGTGGTCCATCCACACTAATGCTCAAAAATAAAACCGGCAGCCAATTGCTGATTTCCCATATTGTACAATTCAGTGCCAGAGGTCAAGGAAGTAATTCATTTTTGAGAAACCTCTTGGCTGAAATCTCTACCCTCAAGGCCCAGGGAATGGCCTGCCTTAGATCATATGTCACACTAGTTGTGAGTTCAAGAACATTTCCCTTGCGGGAAGAGCAGGTCTGGTTTCTGTACTTAAAGCATGTTTGTAGAAGGAGTTAAAAGAAGGGCAGATACCAGGCTTTTGATAAAGCGTCCCAGTTAACACTTTGAGAAAGGGCAGGATGTCCTGATTCCCCAGGAGGACCAAGTTATTATTCCTGCCAACCTCTCAGCACCTCACAACTCATCCCCCATTCCATGTCACAGTGAACACAGTGAACACCACAGCTACAAGCTCAGCTGTCTGTGGAGGAACAGGCACCCTGTGATGGGGTGTTCTCAGAAGCTGCAGAGTTGTATCTGCCCCAGATCTAGCTAGAAGCACAAGGGACTAGGGAAGGCTGAGCACAAAAAACAACTTTTACAGTGGCAGGCAGCACAGTACAGACATACAGCAAGACACCTGTCCCCCTTGCAGATCTAAGATTCTCTACGAGCTGCCCCAATAACAATCCACACAAGTGACTGTGGCCAACTTTTTTTCGATACTTTTACCTACCTGGGGTGGTATTTCTGAAACACATGGTGAGAAAAGGGCATTTTAGAAATGACAACGCTACAGCAAATCATATTCTTGTTCAGTATTATAATGTCAAACTACACCCCTGAGAGCTGCTTTGGAAAGGAAAGCTTAAATCTTGTCCTCCACAAAGAGTACGCTGAAACAACAATGTTTCATGAAACATTAACACTAAAATATTCAAAACATCCTTGTATTTGTTACATCAATATCATGCCTTTTTTTTTTTTAATTTTTTTAATACTAGCACAAGTGGCCGTATCAATTCCTAACTATTCCCTTCCTTGAACGCTGTTACTGCTAACAAAACAGGGACAACAGCTGAAGACAAGCAGGCTTATTTTACTAAATAATGTAACTAGTTATTTTATATATATTAGTCTGATTTACTGTTTCCAAACAAATTTTTCATCTTAAGTGCAAAAAGTTGATTTCTATGGTCTGGTTGATGTTTTTTCATGCATGCAAATTTTGTAAAGAACATTTTGTCTTTAGCTTCCTGTTATGCACATTTTTAAGAGCTTAATGTTTGCTGCCTCCACTTAACAGGAAAAAATGTTGCACATTTTGGTGAATGTCAATGAGAGAGTTACAAAAATCCAGCAAAAACTGTACTGGTATTATGAGTAGGTATCAGCAGAAAAACACCCTATACAGCAGAAGTTTAATTAATATAATGCAACCAGTGACATGGAAACTCCCCAAAATACAGTGTGAAGGGTAGGAAACTCAACTACCAGAAAACACGTAATTAAGAAAGGTTTCCTTATTTAAAAGATAAAATAAAATAAAATAAATACATAAAATAAAGTAAAATAGAATAAAATAAGTCTTGCAGAGGCTTTCTAATATTATTTACAATTTATTTAGGCCAGTTAACAGGAGTTTTGTCTCATCAGGCAGGAGATGAAGCAGCATCAGCCTCTTTCCCTAAGCACCTTCACTATTTTACTAACGAAGTTACAGTACATCAGAATATTTTAATCTGACACAAAGAACAACAATAGATCTGACTGCTGGCCTGATAATCTTCTTATCACACCCTGTGAAACCTAGCTCTAATATTTGACTGAGCCTCCATTACTCGGCAACACATTCTAAAAAGGCCAACAATGGAGAGAGAATGAAGTGGAGTGTGGAAGTACCTCCATATCTACATAAAAGAGATTAGAGGCGACAGCGTTCCATTTTACAGCTCAATCATATTGTGTTAGCATGCGCTTATCCGAGCGCGGATGAAATTGAAAGAGAAATAAAAAAGAGTCAGGCAGATAGGAACCATAAAAGCGAGGCATGAGCAATTTCCAAGGATATAAAAGGATGCTAATGGCGGGGCCCTGTCATTCTTAAAAAGGGCTATTAGGGCACCATCATCTGTTCTTGTGCCCTTACGCCTCTCTAACTAAAGTCAAGCATTTCCTAATGCCATTGTGATCTTTTCTTCTTCAGATAAGACATGGTCATGTTTCATAACAACACACTTTCCATTTATTTGATTTATAAATGCAAGGAGACTAATTCTATTTACTGATAAAGGCTTTCCATACATATTTTTCTTTCAATATTTTCTTTTGTAGATGGTATAGACTTTTTGTTCAATAAAAGCAACTACTGAAATATTTCCAATACCACAAAAATACTAATGATTTTATGAAAGGACTTGAACTTTGTATAATTTGAAAACATTTTTTAGTCTGACTGAAATGGGAAACAGTTGACCAGGGCAGAATGAATATCACATTGTTACCTTTTTGTAGATAATCCTATTAAAAGACTTTTTTTCAGAAGAGTAAAAACATTGCTTTCGTTTCCTCCACAAAGACAAATTTTACATCACAATGCTTTAGAGTTGAGATCTTTATTAGTTATTAAGCACCTGATATATAAGGCCCTTTAATTACACTGAACCTTAAGAAATCACTATAGTAAAGAAAGATTTGCTGATTGCTGCTTTGCTGTGCAAGGCACAAATTCACTACTAGTATAATTAATCAACTGTACGAGATTTGCACCTAGGGTTTACTTAGTCCGCCAAGCTACAGTGAACTTTCATGCAATTTGCACCCCTTTGCTAATTCATCCTTTTCCCCATCCTGTTACGCTTCTGGCTACAGTAACATTTGTTCATTTTGCAAACAGGCAGCACCAATCCAGGCTCTTCCCGACACTGTTTTGTGCCAGACATTAGCTGAGTGTAGGCAGTCCAAGTTCAGCCATACTCCAACATTCAAAACCAAGCTACAAAAGCTCATCATATTTGCCCATTTGCATTTTGATTTTTGTGATCAAATGCCAGACAACAAGCACAGATTTTTTCACTGTCTTCTGTTACCTGAAGGTTTATAAAAAGACTGTCTTTATTTCCTGGTTTTTGTTTGGTTTTTTTTAATTCTCATTTGTAAATGAAATCAAGTAAGTACACTTACCTAGGGTGGCTTTACCACTGTAGGTGTGGTTTGAGCTTACCTTGTACTAAAACACTGTCTTGTGGCAGGTAAGTCCCTCGAGTGGCTCAGATATTAAATTTTCAGGGCCAGTTTATGGCATCCAATACCTTTCCCACACTAACCAAAGCCATCATTTTAAAGGCTGCTCAGTCTCATCCCTCTGCTCTTCCCATCCCTCCAGCCAAATCCAAGCTACACAGCATATTCACAAATCAGACTGACAAAAGTTCTCCTGCAACTGCTATGGAGCATGACTGACTTCTTTGAGAGCTACTCTATTTTGGTTAAGGTGATCTAGGTATTTTCCAAAGATGAAACTCAAACTCACCTGCTTAACTAATTTTGACTTAATTTGGGGTGCTTTATTAGCAACCAGTGTAAGACAAAGTAGCTCCTATAATATAGAGTGATGTTTAAATTAGTTTACAATTTGCTTGGGCTCATCTAGAACTGCTCTGAACAAAGCCACTCAGAAATGTCAGCTGTGTTCCTAACTACTGTAACAAATTGTTGCCTGAACGCTGCACACCTAATGACTTCAAATTAGCCGCACTGCGATACTGCCTGACAGTTCGTTACGACTGTTAGCAACATAGCCGCCGTATCATGACCAATAAATTGGTTTCAGTGTGGGCTGGGAAAGGGACTTCCATCAATTTGATTAAAGAAATTACTGTAGCATTCAAAGCATAAAGACAAACTAGTTTAAGGAGACAGAAATAAGTTAACTGTACCAGAAAAACATTGCTTGTGTTACAAGAGCATGTTTATACACTGTTTGTGGCACTGAAAATGACTAAATTTCAACTGACTATTTTAGAAACTGTAGTTTAGAAACTTGTCTCTCCTCTGAAGTTAAAAAAAAGCACTTTATAAAGGTACAAATTATTAAATTATTATTATTATTTAATTGCTTTTATATATATATTGTATTTATATTTATCCAAGACGACCCAGAAGAACTGGTTAGAACAAGGGAAAAAAACCCAGCAAGAATATTTATCTGCAATTTCTTTTGAAACTACAAATAAAATATCTTTAACTCTGATTAACAAACAACTGACTGGGTTATTTATTCTACTATTAAGGTGTCCCAAAGACACATCTAAAATGAGAATGACTTATTACTCTGAGGAATGAAAGGCTATCCACTCTCATGCTTAATAAGGCTCCACTATCAAAATTAGAAAACTAATGAGCTGATGAAAACACACCAACATGTTCACTCATCTGCTGCACAGGAAAAATACCTTAAGAAACAAGAGAAAAAGCTGACCTTTTTTTGTGTGACTTTACCGTTTGTGAAAGGTGATAGACTGAGAACCCTGGAGACTTCCATAAGTTTGTCTGCTAGCTCACAGAGCAAGAACAAACCCCTCAGCACTGGGGAGGGGCAAAAATTTACCTGAAATGTTATCTGAAGGAATTGCTAATCTTCTGAGGAACTGCTTTCAATGACCCTCATTCTTCTTGCTAATAAGACTGCCAGTCAGCTTTTATAATATCAGTGCATTTATATGATGTAGACTGCAGTCCATTCTGTGCAGACCAAGGAAATACTAAGTTGTAAAAGGAGACTTTTTGGGACAATTCAGTTCTTTGTACTGAATTGCTGGTACAGTTCAGTTCTCACACTAGATCAGTCAATGAAGAGAACAATTCCTCTGTGCCTTGCCAAAACATAACTGAATTTTTTCACCTCCTGTGGTCAGTAGTGCTGCATTTACCTAACAGAGAAGCCAGATTTACATTCAAATACTGCTGATTCAGATAACTACAGACCCTCTGTATGACCCTTTATGCCAGGCTAATGCTCTGGATAACAGGTGAAGTTTATCTTAATAATAGCAATACATGAAAAAAAAAATCTCTAAGCAGCATATGAAACTTATTAACATGGTAACACTTGCAGCAACAACACTACTACTTCCAAGGTAAGATACATGACCATCTGAACTATGTTCTGTGGGAATATTCTGGAGCCTTAGAAAAATTTTATGCACTATAGGGAAGAGAAAAAAATAGTATTTTTTACCAGCACAGAATAACCCATGCAATGATTTCTGTACGTTATCTATTTGCAATAGATGTAGTTGATACCTGGAATATGCTTAGCCCATCCAATGATCACCACCAGTTCTCGGTCTGCCAGGTCACAAAGAGTGGTAAGTGCTTTGATGTCACTGTCTGGAACAGTGGGGTCAGGCATAGCATAGATCTTCTCTGGTTCAGCCACCAGCAAATGGGAGACAATCTTGTTATCTGTAAAAATGGCCCAGAACATTACAAGATCACCAGGAGCATCATTCTACACTTCAAACAGATGGCTCAGATTTCAAAGTGCACAAAAATTCGTCTTAAGACACTGAATCTAATTATACCTTTTTGTAACTTCATGACCTCCTACAAGTGGTTACAGCACAAACAAATCTGATCCATTAACAGTGTTTATCAAACCAGACATGTATGCTCTTAAGATAACAAATCCAACAGAATATAGAAATACATGATCCCCTTTTACTACTGGAATACAAACTTCATAGGAAAAGATTAATGCATTATAGGGCATTTTGCACTGTTCAAATAGAAAAGTTTTGCCTTCATTTTATTACCAGCAACTCATCCCACCCCTTAAAGGCAGGGGTATTTTTGAGTGAGTAAATACCACATGCAATTAGTCACTCACCAAAATCTGTAACTTCTGTAAGTGACCCAACTACCATTCTTTACCTACAAACCCAGACTAATGATCTCCTTCCCATTTCTAAACAGGAAAAAACACTAAAATCAAAGAGAAAAAAAGAGTAAAAAACTAAGCAAAGTATGAAAGTGTGCAAACTCAACCTCAGAAAATGGGTTTTGTGCACGGAATGATACTTTATCGTAGTCACACACTGCTTATTTTTATCTATATAGCATTTTAATTCACATGTTAAATATTTACTTTTTTTTCAGTTGACTTGTGGCATCTATTTGGAATAATCAATTAAGTTACATGGAAAAATGCAGAGAAGAAAAAAAGAGAAGAGCCCACAAGATTTACAATACAGTGTCGCTATTCTGTAAGTAGGATAAACATAATATGAGCACTATATCCATGTGAAGGCACAATGGAAATATTTTATCTCTATACAGGAGCCTGATTTATTACTCGGAGAAGGCAGAACTGAAAAATGGGAAAAGGACTAATTCATGTACCCTCCTAATACAGGGTACATTACTATACTTCCCAATATATTTACATTTTACTTTCCCTGGTAGGTACATCTTTTGACCTCAAATGCACCATCAGAATTTAAAGTCCAAATGGCACTCTTTAGTGATTTTACATGAATCTGTTCCCTTCCGTGAGATAAAACGTTATAAGGCTTGATATAAATGGGATTCCAACTGTGAGAAGACACCAAGTATTTTCTGAGTGCAGAGAATGCTGCCAGAATGAGTACAATTTTCCCCTCTGCATGTAAGTCACAGGACAGATCACACTGTTCTCCTGCAATGGAAGCTGACTGGGATGTGACTTGCCCAGCAGTGTTGATGCCTTGTCAGGGCTGACCCAGAAGAGAGGCTAGACAGAGTTAAAGAATAAAGTAGGTATTTATTAAAAGGTCTCAATGGATACACCTTGGGCAGTACAAGAGCCCAGCCAGGGCTACACCCAAGATGAACCCAAAATGGTCAAAAAATGGTTGACCGGTCACAGGGTCTCACACTTCTGTAAGTTCTGGTGCATTGGCATATTGGAGTTAATTGTCCAATTACAGCTTTACGCAAGTCCCATCCTTGTTTATCTCTCTTCAGTCCACGTTTTTTACGCTCTTGGGTCTGAGATTTGGATCAGTTGTCCTTGGTCCCAAGCTAGAGAAGGAATTGTTTTGTCTACCTACTCTGTGAAGAGAGCTTACCAACCCTTAATAGTGTGTACACTAAAGCAGTACAGAATCTGAAAAATATAAAAGCTAAAACCTAAGGCATCAGTGTCAGAAAGAATCACTACTAGTTCATTACATATTTCCATAAAATGCTCACTTGATTCAGATTTCTGATACTTTACTGCTGTTTAGTGACATAGACTCCTTGATTCTGATCTACTGTCTCTACAATTTTGCCTTATTCCAAATTTGTGTGTCAGAAGTTGTGATATATGTTAGTCCTTCATATAATAAATGCAAGAGCCAACTGGAAACCATCATATCAAGCTTGTTTTATTACAAGGGGACATATACATGCTTTATATAAACTAGTGTAGGAACTACCCTAACTGATGCAATTTCTGATCTCAATAGTCGACTGATTATCAAACTGATTAATGAGGAATTCTATTCTTATTTACAAATGACAGATGGCAGTTTTAACTTATATTGGCAAACAGCCTTTGCACATTTTTTAAATTTTTAAACAGTGTCTTCATAACCTGTTGAATTTCACACAGAAAACATGCAAGTGAGGAAAGATAACATTACTTCTTTCCCAATTCCAGTATTTTTAGTTGGTTAGGAAAATAGGATAAATTAATTAAGAGTTTCCTAATATCCAAACATATGTAGTTGCAGACTTCTTTTTGGGTTTAAAAACCTTGATAAATGAATGAAGAAGCACCCTCACTCCCAAGTTCTGGGCTTTTTTCCTCTGCAGCCGAAGAAATGAGGAACAACTTTCATTCGCATATGAGGCTCCTCACCAATGGCATTCCCTAGATGATTTAGGATTATTGTCTATTTTGACTCAGGATTTGCAAAATCTCAAATCCTTTTTATTTTTGCAGTCAATAAAATCTACAGCCAGGCTATTAAATTCTATGGCAAAGCTGGAAAATACAATAGAGATCAGAAGAAGGTATAGGAAAGATCCTCCAAACATCTGCTCTTTCCTTACAGGGGAAAAAGCTACATGTATTGGCACATGCATTAGCATAGAACACAGGAAAATTCTGAATGTACTCAGAAAACTCCATCACTCAAATTGAATAGCCATGAGCACTGTTTCTAGGTAAATCTTATTTAATGTTTCCCTAATTACAATCAATAGAACCCAATTTTCATTCCTGTGCCTTTGTTATGCACAAACTATCAGTCAGGGTCCAGAAAATCTCCCAGGCTACTTCCACACAAAACCAATTCAACTGTTTCAAGTCTGGACGCTTATCTGCCAGGATTTGAAAATTAAGTTTTAAAAATGCTTATTACAAAATTGTTTGTACTTGGACGAGCTAAGAAAAACGGAGGCAGGCACTCAGATAATGAGTAATGATTTATGAGCAGGTTAGTTTATCTCAGACAACTGGAGCTTACAGAAATCGGTGCAGTTATCACCTTATAGGTAATGTAATGCACCTCGTTGCAATAATCTTGGGTTTACACAGAGATTCTTGTATTTCAGTACAACTGCATTAACCTCTGTTCATATCTTAACGGCTTGGGGCTTTTGGGTTGGATTTTTTTTGTCTGTTTGGTCTTGGCTTTTTTTGGTATGTTAGGCTATCAACATTTCTACTGAATGACAATATCAAGTAAATGAAAACCTGACAATCTGTGCACCCAGGAAAACTAAACCTCTAATGAAATTAAGCATTAGAGTTTATTAAATTTTATTGTATTATCAGAAAGTTTTTCATTATAATGTGCAAAATCTGCTTAGTGCAGCCCTAGATTGTATTTACAGAACAGTGGGACAGCTTATGGAGGCTGAGTAGAAGATGCCAGATTGGACAATTGAAGGAATATAATCAGCATAATGTTTTTTGGAAAGGCAAAAGGAAACTATGCCATATGTTCACTTAAGCCTTAATTTTATGTAAAACTAGCTGTTTTTTCTTTGACACAGCTAAAATGCCCTTTCACTTACAGTTCAAAGACTGTTTATTTGCACTCCAGATCCCCATATGCTCAAACGTATTGTACACAGCACTGTCCCCTACTGGGGAACACCATCGGAAACAGATTCCATTTTCCATCCAGCCAGGTATTTTCGAGGGGCTAAAACTGACAAGTGTGTTGTTGTCAGAGGCTTAGGGGCAGAGGCAAATAGGAGACAAGAAGGAATTTGCCCTCCTTATTTCACTGGCTTATTTATCCATGTTAGGAGCAAATTAACCTACTCAGCAGGAGCAACTGCATTTGTGTATTCCCATTTGAATTCAGAAGAGTTTACTACACTTGATACAGAGCCTGTGTGTCTTTGCATGGTAATGCACCAGCCTCTTGCACTACAGCTATAATGCTATTAAATTTACTTCATGGAATTAGTACAGTCACTGCTTGAGTTTATATAAGCTGCAAAGCAAAACCCCTAACTATTTTTAGTCAATCACAAAGAGGATGGAACTCGTATTTTAGCAGTGAGATGATCATCTCTTTCTTTCTTAATTCCAGCCTGGTGAGATACAATCAAGGACATTATTAAAACATAACAAAACAAAGCAAAAAAAATCCATGAAGGCACTAGAGCCCAAACTACCAATTTCTGCTTTGTTATTAGTGCGGCATATTGCTGTTTTAATCTAATGTTAGGTAGTGTATTAATCTATAGGTATAAATTAATGAGGCTGTTAATGTATTTTCATTGGGAGGTTGAGCAGTCAAACTCATTTAGTTAGTGAAAACTACAAAAATCACTTTCTTGTGAAATCTGAAAGTAGAAGCTTCAATGAGCTAATGATCACAGTATGAACCATTTTATGTACCACTGAAAATAAAGATAACCTGTAAATGTAAAATTTGCACTGCATAAACCATGCTTTTATACACTTCCACCTGTAAAAACACTCTTTGTTCAACTCCACTTGAGAAAGATGAGCATATTTAAAACAAAATCTGTTAACAGTCAAATCGATATAGTCTTCATGGTAATATTTTCTGACCAAACCCTTGTTCAACTCAGAAGGAGCTTAGCAGGAGTCAATAGCCTGTACTGAGAGAGAAATGTTGTGTATGTGGTGTACTCACACGGCTTTTTTGCTGGCTGAACTAGCTGGGGGTTCAGGTATGGGCTGTTCTCTGCGTCTATTCTGCGCTTGTACTTCTGGCGACCTCCGCGTACTCGGTCTAGGCGCACACCTACGTTTGGAAACACAAGCAAACATGTAATTAAATACATCATGAGCATGCCTTTCAGGTAAAAATCTTCTATTTCCTGCCTTCCAATATTTATATTAAAAGCATGTTTATTTCAAAAGATTAATTTTAGAAAGCATGGGAAATCAGCATTACAAGTATTTGCAAGCAGTTTAGAGCTCCACACATGCAAGACTAAGTATACAACATAATTTCCTGTTCATTTAAAACCATTCATTCATTTTTACATATTATTAAAACCAGCTAGCAAGTTTAGTTTCCATTTGAAAGAGCCTAATCTTAAGTCATCTTTGCCAGAAGCAGAATTTCAAAGCTATAATAAACACCATGGATACAGAAGCATAACATTATGAGCAGACAAGCACAGAGAATTAGAACTTTGGAAACAATGAGTTCTGTATACAGTTTACATAGTCAAAACCAAACTAAGACGGATTAACATGGCCAGAGCACACAAAGTAAGCGTCCCCGGAAAAATAAGAATATATATGTGGCTTTAAGACTGAAATTCTTCATGAGGATTTGAAAGAAATCGCACAGTTGTGCATTTAGATGTCATCAATGATGAATTAACATTTGTGTGCTACCTCCATATTGTTCAATTCTTCAATACAGCACTCTGCTGCCTGCTTTCTACGAATATATAGGAGTTTACCTTCCTGAAACAAGCTATAGCTGCTCTCATTGACAAAGTGAAATAAGGTGAAAGGGTGCAAAGACAGTACAAAACAAGGAAGTATTTGTATTTCTTTCTGATTCACCCAGGCAGATGTCCAGACAGCCCAGATGAATGTGACTAAAACCAAGTAGTAACAACACGGAAGTTGAAGAACTTGGCACACATGCAGGACAACAGGACAAGTAATACCAAGTGCAAAATTTGTCTCTGATGACAAGGATTTAACAAACACAAGAATGCAAGGACACATTAAATATCAATGAGTGATGTAATAAAGTGCAACTCACTTTCTCACTTTTCATTATCTATTTTAGCTGTCCTCCCTCTGTGTATGTTTTCTATTGGTATTATTGCGACCCATTCTTCTACTTCCCATCCCTCTGATCTCTCCCTTACACACAAAATACCACAACAAGTGGCTTCTGGACAGCAGGGGAAGCCACCACCAAAGAAGTTGCAGTTCATGTGCACACCAAGAAGAACACAGCACAGAGTTTATGTGCTGCCCCTGAACCTGCATGGGTAGCACAGACTACTTACCAGGAAATATCTGTCACTCCTCTTTCCTTCTCAAAAACCAAAAAGGTTTGACTGGGTTTTGGTAAAGGAAAACTGTTTTGCCAACTAGCCAGAAATCCAAGGCCGACTATTGTTGGGGTGGTATTGGCTTTTGGTTGGTTTGTTTTGGTTTTTTTTTTCTTATATTTCCTGGGTTACTTACACAGAAAGGAGATGCTTGCTTTAAGGACACAACAAACACCTGCAACTATAATTCAGTGAGTTATATACAACAGTGCTCAAAAGCTTTTGCTCATGAGGAAAGTGGGTAATGATCACCCCTACTTAGCAGTGAAATTTCATCTGGTTTACTGCAGAAGACTGTGTATGTCAGTCCACCAAACCCAAGAAGTACATTTCTCATTTTATGTCTCCAGTTGCATTTATGGGGATCACATGATTTAAACAGTAACACAAATGAACCACATACTCCAAGAGGTCAGTGCATAATTATGAATGAAGTATTATTTATGGTAGTTACCTACGTAACTTGTGACTGATTTGCGGTCTAAGCTGTTTGATAAAACTTTTGCTACTTCAATCAACAGAGCATGGTTATTTTTGTTTTTATTTTTTTTAAAGTTATACTTAGAAATACATGAACTACAAGACCACTTTAAAAACTGATAGCTCAGACCTTTCAGAATGAAATGATAACTCACTGTTCTTCACAACTGAATTGGGAGTTTGAGCTACACCTGAAGCAAATGACATCCAGGACAATACACTGTCATAAAAACAAACAGGAAAAGACCAAGGTTTGATAGTTGAATATTCAGAAACAGGCAGAGGATTAGAACAAGCCACATGCAATATTGGTGGGATTATGAAAAAGACTGACCAGCATTTGAAGAAAAATAGATAGAAAATGATTTCTGCATAATTCAGACGCCATCTTTCTTTCTGCATCAGACGTAAGTATGTTTAATCAAAAAGTAATGGAATTGAAGCTTAAATTAAAATAATATAAATCTACCAAGATGAACAGGTTTTTTTACCTCCTTTGCATTAGATGAGATACACATTCAAGCCATTCACATACTCAATGGAAGGAAATACAGAAAAACATCACAATAGCAAAATTTTACTTAGATCCATGCCTTCACCTAGTATACATTGCTCTATCTGTAAATAAAGCTTTCTTTTAAAAAACCCTAACTTCTAGATAACTAGGGAGTAATTGTATTGCACAGTTTAAAATTACCTAAGTCTATAATAGAACTAATTCAAATTTTAATGTGCAAATAGTTTTGATAAGATAACACCAATAGACTATAAATTAGAGCTTTATAACCCTTCCATTAAAACTGATAGAGTTTATCATCATTTTGGCTCCTAATATTTCCTTTATCTGTAAGATAGCCTGTATTTTTCTGTAAAAAAAGAAAGTAGATACTGTATTTACTGTAGTAGATGCTTCCATATCTGTAAGAAAGTAGACACTTTGGATTTAATTTCTGATAATCTAACACACCCTTCGTGGTATTTTACTTCCTGAGGGTCTTTATAGAAGTAAACACAGTGCAAGACACTGCATAACAAGCTATACCCATCTGACATTCCATAAAAACTTGGGAGTTTGGCAGGTAGCAAACTGAAATCCAGAGGTTCCAAAGTATATCCATGCATATTCCTCTGTAACTCCTATAGCTTGCATGAGAGAATTCATTACATAAAGGTTTATTTATCAAGATAGTAGCTCTCAAGACAGTAGCAACTGATGCCTCCTTTGCTAGAATAAAAAAGGGAAGAAACAAAAGTAATTTGTCCACAAAAATCCTCATTTGGGGCAGGAGGACCTTTACATCATTCACAGATGTAACTGCCCGAATTCCACAGAGTCTATATTCAGATTATTAAGGAGGATATTGTGACATCTGGAGAAATTAAGCAGACTCTGCTTCAGCTCTGCTGTGCACTGTGGCTTTACAAAATCTTCAGCATCTCAGTTCACTCACCCAATCAGTCCTCAACCATGAAGTGAAAAGAAAGATACCCACTCCACCCACAAAAAATCATGTAATTTCTCCCCATGAACTGCACTGTACGTATTATAATTACAGTTCTTCAGAGTCAAAACATCCATTCGTGTCACTGAACGCAGCTCCACCACAGACAAGGAAGTTGACTCTTCACATTTCCTAATGCTCATTTGAAAAGCCATCAACAGAGATACAACACCAAGAGCCCTAATGGGAAAAACAGGAAAGACCACAGGGTAGAAATAGGAAGAACAGGCTTGCCATCAGTTAAGAAAGCAGTTACTTTCTATGTTAAAGTGCAACAAGTTCACTTTACATCTCAGGACAAGCAAAACTCATGAACTCATTTGTTCAGGAGTGATGGGCAGTCAGAGATTTAGACATGACTTACAAATCTCAGAAGATGAGAGCTGGGCTGTAGAGATGTAGTACAGGGAGAGACGGAAACTATGTAACTCAATACAATAGATACTGTTTAAAACAAAGCAATTACATAGTAATACAAGGTAAAAAATTCTCCAGCGTCCTAGTTTGATAGGCAGGTAAAGAAGCCACTGAGAAATTAGACACGCCTCTGTGAAAAACACATGTTAAACGACGAAAAGCCGGGAAGAGCCCTCTTTCATTTCCGGCCAGCAGAGAAGTAACTTGGCCTGGTCTGTGTCCAGGGCCGGGCCGGGCCGGGCCCGGGCCCCTGCCGCGGCCTGGGCATTCCCCCCTCCCTCCCCTTCTCCTCTCATCGGCTGCCAGGGGGCAGGGAGAGAGTTGCCGAGAGCCGGATGGAGCCAGCTCTGTTAACATCGAGCTGCTTGCTACAGCCCGGCTCACGGCTCAGCCGAGCCCCCCTCCCGGCCCTCACGGGACNGCCTTTGAACTGTTCATTTTTAAAATAATACCCCATAAGTCAACATGGCCCATTGGCAAGCTGTAAGAAGGCTTGTTGAGATGGGAAGGACTTCACAATAGCAGATTTTCCTCCAGGCAGCTGCTAGTCGTGAGAAAACCACGAGAGAACTGTGTTTTCCCTCTTGTGGAGAAGTCTCCAGAACCTTAACAAGAAGGCCTTTTCTCCCTGAGTGAAATGTATTAAGAATATGTCAGAACTAGTAAACTGACTGAGAGTTTGAGTTTAGTTCTTTACATTATCAGTGTTCAAGAGAAGTGAGGTAGGAGAGGAGAAGTAGTCTGAAGAGTTTGTTTTGGTTCTTATTACTTTTTCTTTTCTTTTTTAGTTACTGTCAATAAATTTTCTTTATATGCTTTTTAAGTTTGAGCCTGCTTTGCCTTTCTCCTAATCCTGTCTCACAGCAAGAAGTAAGTCCATTGGCTGAGATCTCAAAATTAGTGAAAAATTCTGAATAGCGAACTGAAACCACAACATCCAGCTATTCTTCAGGGAATGAATGGTTTTACATAGTCACTGTATAAGCTTCTACAAAAAAAGTTTATGTCCTTTGCATGATTTCTATCAAATGCTACACAACACACAACAAAATCACACTGGGCACTTACTCTACACTAAATGTGTCCACACACTGGACACAGCCTTGCACAGAAACAACTGAAGTCCAGAGCAGATTTGCCACATGAGCTACCCACCATGTTATTAAATCTAAACAACACAGGCAAACCTGAAATCATTTTCTCTGTATCTCCTCATCTGTTTCTCCCTTACCAATAAATGCAAATTATTATTTCTATTCTGTGGTCCTTTCCTCACACTGCCTTGAAGATCTCATGCAGGACAGATACCCACTGTGATGATGCTACCTGACCAAAAGGATTGCCCATACCCCAACACATTATTGATTTTGCAATTCAGGTCCTCAGTATGAAAACACTATTTAACCATATCATCTCATTTTCCATACAGATTCAAGCCATATTAAAAGTGTATTATTTACTCCTTTTATCATCCACCACAATTTACTCCTTTATCATCCATCTCTATTATTCTTCTCCTCCTTGCCTTGGCTACAAGCTTCCAGTGTTCATTTGTTCACTTGACCCATAAACATTCTTGTCCTTTCCACAGAGCTGTATACCCACAAGGAATTCTCAAGTTACATTGGAAGGCATTAGTCCTACCAACACCAAGACTCCCTGCAAGAAATTGTTCACCACCTTTAACTGGGGAGCTTTTTATTTTGGGAAAAAAAAAATATAATTTACTTGATCAATAAACAACAGGTTTGAAATCAGACTCGAACGTGCAATTTTGACTTCCTTCAGGAATTTCATATTCTGCTCCCTTCCTCTTTCCCCTCTATAACAGTCTCATGGCAAGCTGATATGTTCTACATCAACGCCACTCTGGCAAGCTCCACCTCTAACACAGCACTTGATATGTATGAAAAATATTCCTATCTCATCTTTTGAGATATGTAACTGGCTAACAATTCATTTTCTACAGATGTCTGCAAGATTCCCAGCACTGTCTTCAACAGCAAGACAGGTAAAAATGAATACTCACATAACTGCATCTTGCCAAGCTCTAGAGGAACATTGGTAGCACAGATAAAAAAACCCCAGATTAACAGCAAAACTGGAAAGCACGAGAATAATTTCAATGGCAGGTTCCAATGTGATTCTCCTTTGGGACATCGTCTTAATAAAGTGTTCCAGCTCACTTGAACATACTGTGATTATTTCTAAGATTGCTGAGTAAACTTCAGTGAATATTATAAACTCAGTTTTGCTTTTATTTACATAAACCAGAAAAACTAGTTGATTTTTCCACCATGAACATAGACAGAATGTATTGAGATTTAAGAATGCACACTCATCTAGATACTCTTTAGACACTTCAGCAACCTCTATAATTCGGGGTTAGAGTCCACTGCATTAACCCTGCAGTCTGAAAAGATCTGCAGTGGGAAAAATACTTTAAACCATGAAAGACCTCTCTCAATACAGTAGAAACATACAGAAAAGTAACACAGCTGAAGAAATAAGATAATATGAGCTATTATTTTTTCTGGATCTGCATACTTGTTTTATCTGCTGAATTACAAAGATGCCAAAGAGCTTCTGCAATCAGTTTACAAAGTATTTGGATAATACCTTATGCAGGTAAAAATTCAGCTAGAGATGTAAAATATATGTCTACTAGGTAGGTAGTATTTTGAAAACAGAGCCCTAATTCATCAAAGAAGACAGAAGCTATAACTCACATTAAAGTTTTCCTCATCTATGGCTGATTTAACAATTACCATGGGAAGGCTTTAGTGTTTTGTCTTCCTATAGCCGTCTCCACAAATAAACACATTATTTAGAGTAACATAAGTAGTCTAAAAATTATCCTCCTACTTTACATTCAGTTAGTACCAAAAGGTATTTATTAATGTGGGATAAAATTGGCTGTTCTCGAGACGTGCCTATAAAACAATTAATTCATTAACTGACCCATATAATTGACTGAAAAACAAAACAGTGTTTATTACTTTAATATCTAACTTGATCCGTGACTAGAAGTTGTTTAATTTATCTGTTCCTCTGCAATGATTTGTAAAAAACAGTTTATTATTGAAAAACCCCAAATAATCAGACTAATTAAAATATTTTGTGAATTGTTCCAGGTTGAAAAATCAGAAGAGAAAAATACTGCTTTTGCAAAACAAGTGCTTCAAACCAGTATTTCAGATTTTGCTTGTGTTTAATACTAAACAAAGTTTCTAGGCAACCAAATGTAAGCTGTATTTTGGAAATTTCACTTTTGTCCTGGCAGGAGGGGATGAGATAGGCTGGATTTTTGCAAAGGAACTGATAAACACATCTCTTAGGTTAAAGCCCAGTGGTTTGTTTTTTTCGGTTTGACAAAAGAACTGATAAATGCATTACTTACACAGCTCAGTACTCAGTTCTCTTAAAAGGAACATTAACTTTGTATGAACTAATCATCTACACGCTGAAATTTTGTGCACTGCCATTTATGCATTAAACCACAAAAGAATGTGAATAAAATCTCCTTAGTTTTCCCATGTAAATGAGACTTTGTGTAAATAAATTCTATTATTTCTTAGCCCAAGTGATTTCCCTTGAAGAATGATCCATAAACAAAAATATTCACAAGAAGAGAATGTGGCATAAAATGTTTAAGAATCTTATTGTTCCTTTACATTTTTAAATGGCTCCATATGTATCCTAATCTGTGACACTCACAAATACAAATGTCACATGCAACAGGTGACAAGTTTTAATTGAATGTCTTCTGTCTGCAATTCTGACAAAAGGTGAATGGAAATAAGTGAGTCTGGCAAGACAGCCCTGAGCCTTACAATACCCAATACCTCATTATTTCTAAACAGCTATCTATAAACTGATGCTGACAAGCCTTGAACCTTTTATTTCTGTTCAAGAAGAGGTGAATGTGCAGAAAGAAAGAAGAAAATAAAAAAAAGAAAAGAAAAACATGACAGCTACACTGTTGCATTAAACATGCAACACCCATTATCCAATGATTAGCTCTCAAATATTACAAAAGAATATTTTTTACACTTCACATAAGAACTTAGAAAAAAATCTGGCTCTCTTTTGGAAAAGATACACTCTTATGCACTCCATTCCTAGAGCCTAAATTTGATCTTTCCCAAGTTTTACACTACCAGATTTTCAGTGGAATTATGCTAGACTCAAGATGATTTTAAAAGAGACTGAAATTAGGCCAGTAAACACAGGTTATACAGCTTCCACTTATTTTCCTTCTCATTTCCAAAGTGAGGCAGAGCCTGTGTTGCAGCAAAACATGCATATTTGTGAACTGCAAAGGAAAAGGAATGCAGAACTAAGGCTGAATATACATAAAGCCCTGGTGTTTCTGAAATGAAGCAGTTACCATTACATAACACTTCCCTCCCCATCACCTGGATTACTAATATACTAATTACTAGGAAGCAGTGTAAAATACTGCAACAGCTTTTATGAATAACACAGAAAATACTGTTGCTAATTGCACCATTAAATTTCATGTCAATGTGCTTATATATCATAACTATACTATATGAGAGTATATGCCTTATTTTTTTAATTATGCATACAATGTCCTGGGACGAGGTATAAGAATAAATAAAGGCAATCTATCACTAACTAAATACCACAGTTCTAACCTTAATTTATTTAAATATAAGTACAGAAGATGCTATCTTGCTTCAGAGTTCAAATTACAACCAATTTAATGAAGTGGAGCTTGCTGGGCTGTAAAGTCATTACTGCATCAATACACATGTAACCATTACTTTAAAGGTGACAAGCCCAGACCGGGAAAGGCAGCTTGGCTGACGATCCAAGGAGAGGACACAGAACGTCAGGAGACAGGAAGGTCAAAAAGTAAGTTTCAGCAAGGCCATGCCAATGCCTGAAGGTCAAAAGCAGGCCTTTATTCTAGATCACATCACTAGAGCTTATAAAGAATTCAGGAGCTATCCTGGTGACAACTCTAATAGAAAAGAAGTCTAACTGAAGTTCTGGACCATTTGCTGGCAACTCTCAAGACAGAAGGGAAGATTGAAATGAAATGCGTTACAATAACTGGACTGTGAAGTACCAGCAGCATGAACAAGATCTCAATGCCCTTTTCAGATACAATAATGTGCAGTTTCACAATATTTCAGTTAGCGACTTGGAGGATGTGGGATTCTGGAATTAATCTGTGATACAGAAATCACAGGAAAGTTCTTAGCAGTGTGAGTTTGAAGCAGTTATACAAAATAATATAAGTTCTACTGGGACCAAGAAATATTCCACTTAGAATTTGGATTTCTACCTACAGGAAGTGATTTCATTCTGCTGGAACAGAACCAGAGAAAACTAAAGGATGGCTCACTGTACTAGAGCTTTAAAACAGATGTAAAATTCACTGAAACATTAAGTTTTTTTACCCTAACAAATATGACTTTGGGTTTTTTTTCTTTTTTATTATACTTTCCCTTCCCCCCACCCTGAGAGACAAAATCTTTCTCATCTTCCTCAAGAAGCAGCCATTGTGATGACCTGTACAAGAGTAAGACAAGCAAAATTCACTTTCCAAATTGCACTCATCTGCCAAATTAACTGAGACTTACCTTTACAGCTAAAATGGCTTTATAATACCACTTTAGCCTAAATTGGCCTCAGTACAAATACATATTTTTCTCACAGAATTCTGGATTTCTTCAAGGCTTACTCATGAAAGCATCATTTTGACACTGTCTTTTGTCTTAGTACACCCATGACAACCCTATCTCTGCAAACTTTCTCATATTTATGTATTAAATAATTATGAGCTATATGTTTTGGTAAAACGTGCAATTCTTTCCTTCTTTTTTCTTATTATTTTAAGAGTAATAATGATATGTGAAACTGCAGCCATTTCAGACTTTATCCTTCAAGCTTCCTCAAAAGGTATGGGAGAATTCTGAACTTCTCTCTGTCTTCCGCATGCTATTTTATAGCTCCACAGGCTCTAGAGCAGGGGGCACAATGGGAGAACAGCCAAGAACCTTACATCATGTCAGCTTCTGTTTGCAGCTAACAGATTTTTAGGAGCATTAATTATATCTTATAATGATTTTTAAGTGTAAGTTTTAAAGTATATATCGATTTGACTTACATGGAAGACTGCAATGGAAAGGTAAAATATCTGAACTAATTTAACAAGCACATACACCAGCCTGATGCTACAAAAAGGGGTACTTTTAAACCTACGCACAGACTTTATATGAAAATATGAGTTTGACTTGGAAAATGTGGTAGATAGTCTCACTTTTTGGCTTTCTGCAGCCATAATACGAGCATTTTGCCTTCTGTATTGTTATTCTGTTTACACATGTTTTTCAAGACTAGATAGGAGTTACACAGCAGGGTTTCATTTGGAGTCCCAGAGTAATCTTGCAGTTCAACGACAATATAATTCTAACCTCAAGATAAAAGATTTTATATTACTAGTTTCAGACGTCTTTGGCAAATGACAGGGCTTTTCTGAGCTTTGCGCTTCCTGTCCATGTACTGCAACTTTCTGTTTCTTACAATTCTGTCTGCGCAAGAGTGAAGTTCAACAGTGGCTTATATGGGTACATAGTTCAGATGGGCACATTTCATGACTGTCAGGTATCTGAAATTCCTGGTTTCTACTTCCTTTCTGATTTGTCTGAGCAGTTGCTTATTTTGGAAAGTACAGTCTTTGTTCTTTAGACAGAGGAAAAAAACAATGATCCGCGTTAATATGTTCAGACTGGAAGGCACTGACATAGCACATCACAGCACCTTCTTGTTCAGTGTTGCTTCTGCCTGAAAATCTTAATGTGGAACAAAAAATATAAGGTTTTTTTTTTCATTATTTGCAGTGTGTTAAAAGTGATGACTGTTCAGCAACAAAAACTTCAAAATGTAGTTGCTAGAGGGGCATCAAATCCAGACATAGCATAAAATAAAAAAAATTACATAAAATGCCAATGTAGTATTGTTTCCTATTAGTATTTTAGCATTGCTTTTAAAGATGGAAGCAAAAAAAGGAGATATGTCCTCTGTGTATATTATGGTTTCTCAAGGTGGCAGGTAAAAACATTCCAAATGGCCTTTCCAGGCAGGGATTTTACAAATGGCCTTTAATGGAGGACCATGATCCCATCCACAGTATGAACATTTGCCCTGACGTTTTCCAGAGAAAACTGAAACTATGCTTTCTCCTTTTTTTGTATATAACATTTCCTCTGTTCTTCCATGAATACTACTATTAAAGAATTGTGCATACATGAGAATCTGAAAGTGAAACTGAGATGAAAACCACCAAAATTAATTGATCAACTTCTCATGCAAAGGTTAAGTGAGGAGCAAAATTAAGTGAGGAATACATTTTTTAATTTACTCAATTTTACAAGAAGGCTCCAGTCCTTCAACTGAATTACATGGGTAGATGTATAAAGTATATATAGCTATCAGATGTGGTGGAACATGAGAAGATTAAAAAATGCATACTATTTTGTTAATCTTCTAACATTTACTTCTTTTCCTTTAACAAAAAAAGGACTGAGATATTACTGTATCTACATATACATAAAAATATTAAGATAATATCTGGTTATATCAGCTAAAGTGTGAAAAGAACACAAGATTAATTATTTTACAATTCCTATAACAAGTGTATATATTTGTGTTTCTTTTTCATAAAGCAATGGAAAAGAAAATCACACACAAGGAGTTAACAGGTACAAAGTTCTGTGGCCATAAATGGAAAAAAAAACCAACTAACTCTTCATTTTTAATTTTAAGTATTCTCCCAAACATGCTTAGCACTTCATTCATGCCCTGAGTGTGAGTGATTTATACCTTGGCTCACATACCCTGCCAGCCTCACAGCCTGACATTCTGCCTGACACACTGGAGTGACAGGTTACTCTGCTTCTGGCCTCTGAGTCTCATCTGGAGGTACTACCTGAGCAATTAATGGAAGGTTTATTAGTGGTACCACTCCACTGATACTACTTCTAGAAGCTTTCCACACAGAAGTATATTGGTTAACCAGCATATGGACAGCTCTTTCGTGGTTAGCAACAGGAACAGACCAGAGCCTATGCAGAAAATCCCAGCTGAAAAATGTAATTGCAAATGTGCTCAGCATTTCCCAGACTTTTTGACTGCCTCTAATCTTAAAAACAATTAATCTTAAAAACAATTGATTTCACTTCAATAAAAAACAATACATTTTTAAACAATTAGACTATATAGTCTTATTATAAAGCGCCCCTGCTCTAAAACAGAAACAATGACAATTTTCTTCTAATCTCATAGGTAACACTGGGCCTTTGGGAAATGGGTTAATAAATTCTAGCTTTCCAAACCAGGCAGACTGATTTACTGTAAACTTCCCCCATTACACTTACAGTAGATGTCTATCAAATTGCTTATGAGAACAAATTTATGGAAAATATCCAAGAGTGTTGCTTTGTTCTTATTAAAATACATGAATATGTATGTAATTTCAGCCAGCCTAAATGAACAAAACAAAACAAAACAAA
>VWZV01006931.1:0-14316 GCA_013397155.1 Irena cyanogastra | reverse complement strand
CAGAGTTCGTGGGGGGCTGCAGTGGGGGCTGGGGAGGCAGGGTTTGAGGGGCTGCAGCATTGAGGGCCACAGGGTTTGGGGTCTCTGTAGGGGCTTTGGGGCTGTGTAGGAGGTCGGTAGGAGGGCTGGGCTGCTGTGCAAGGGCACCCCCGAGGTGTGGCTGCTCCCTGGGCCCACAGCAGGGTGGGGGGGAGCAGGGGGAGAGCTGAGTGGGGCCCGTGGGGTGTCAGGAGTGAGCCTTGTGGTGGGGAGGGGGCTGCAGGGCCAGCAGCCAGAGCAGGACTTTGCTTTTGCTGTGAGTGTCCCAGAACTTTGTGTGTCACAGGGTTTCCTGCCGGGGCTCAGCCCCAGGTGGTGACACGGGTGGCACTCGGAGCTTCCATTCCTGAGGTGAGGGAGCACCAGGTGAGTCGTGGGAGCCTCGTGTGCCCCTCCTGGGCAGGGTACAGGGTCTGGGCTGGGGAAGGGCTGCTGGGTGGTACCAGCCAGCCTCACCCGTGCCCGAGAGCAGCTCCCAGGTGGGCTCTGTGCTGAGCCTCACCTGTGCAGTAACAGGTGTGAACATCCATGAAGCATTTTGATGGTCATGTATGATACTGCATACAACAGCTGCGCCCCTAATCCAAAGAAAAACGGGTTAGATTGGGCTTTTTCATGTATGTTTTTGAAAATGTTGGGCAAAATCAAATTGGTGCTCTCTCAGGTATGGAAATGAGAACTTGAGTACTTGATTTATCACTAAATATTGTTTGAGTTGCAACTTCGTTCTCCACGTAGTAGGGAATAGTGATAAGGTGGTTTCTGCACTTGAGCAAATGTAAAGCTTTGTTGGAAGCCGTGTACTTTGCTCTCTTGTTTACGTTTGATTTCTCTCCTGCAGCAGGGGGTTCACCTGGGGGCACCTCAGGGGACTCTGTGCCCTGGCAAGTGTGGCAAGGGAGAGGGCAAGGCCTGTGCTGGGAGCCTGGCACCACAGTGGTCCTGGCTCCTGGCAAACATTCCTTGCCAAAATAAGAAGTGCTTTTCCAGTTTGTTGTTGCTGTGGGATGGGTGATCTGGCTCTGGAAGTGCTCGTGCTAGAGATGCTTTTGGGAAGGATTTTAGGGAGAGCTGGGGTGGGATGATGCTTCAGTTAACACTGATCCAGAGGAGATGGGTGTGTGTAGGACAGGGGCTCTGGCTTTAGCATTCCTGGCTGGACATCTTGGTTATTTATTTTCAGGTGGCTGGACCAAGAGGTGGTTCTGCAGGATGGTGAGAGCTGCTCTTGCAGTTTGGTAATACCTGTGTGGTCTTTTTGGGTTATCACAGAATCATAGAAGGGTTTGGGCTGAAAGGGACCATAAACACCATCTCCTTCCACCCTCTGCCATGGGCAGGGACACCTCCCACTATCCCAGCTTGCCCCAAGCCCCGTCCAGCCTGGCCTTGAATATGTCCACAGCTTCTCTGGGCACCCTGTGCCAGGGCCTCCCCACCCTCACTAATTCCCTGATACCCCATCTAACCCTTCCCTGTGTCTGTTGAAACCATTCCCCCTTGTCCTGGCACTCCATGCTCTTGTAAAAAGTCCCCCTCCAGCTTTCCTGGAGGTTATAGAAAGCAGTTGTGCCTAATTGGATGGTGAACATGAATAAAATCCATTGTTCAAAGTTGACTTTCTTTCTTCTTATTTAATCCTTTTGTGCCTGAACACATTAGGCCTGTTTACCTGCTGCAGGTGGCTGTGCAGGACTGACACCTTCCCTGTCCCTGGTGCTGTCACCCTGCAGATGTGCCGTGGCCCAGCCCTGAAATCCTGAACTGAGCTCGGCAGTGCTGTGGGGTTTGGGAGCATCTCGGTGTGCCGAGCTCCCACCTCCACTAGAGGGTGTGGAGCTCCGCAGAATCCTTTGTTTTCGCGGAGATGGGAACTGGGAGTCTCTCTGTTATCGGATGGGCTGGCAGCGAGGCCGTGGCAGGATTACATCCCTGGGGAGATCCCTGCTCTGCCCTGGCAGCAGCCCAGGTTGTGTTACACAACTGCCAGCCGGGCTCGGAGCATTCCATGGGATGTCCCTGGCCAGCCTGCAGCCAGGAAGAGCAGCTGGAGTGTGCAGGGGAGGCAGCTCTGCTGTAGCTTGGATCAGGTCGTGCCCAGCTCCTGGACCAGGTTTCCTGGAGGGATAACTTGCACATTGCAAGTTCCTTCCTTCCTCTTGGGGAGAAAAATGTATCTAAACAGCAGAGACAAATGTTTCACTTGCACAAGAGCCTGGCTCCTAGATTTCCCTTCCTGGAGGGAATTTCCACTTGCTCTGCAACATTCCCAAGCCCAGCCCAACACCAGTGTGCTGTGAAATTCCATAAGGCCGTGCTGCTTGCTGGGCTGTGTGTGCTCCCTGTGCTTGTAGGATGTGCTGCTGAGCTCGAGGTGGCCATGTTGGCTCCTTGGCCAGGTGTAGGATTTCTTCCTTGTTAAATTCTGCCTCCAAGTGTCTCATTAAGAAGGAAATCCTGAGCAGAGCTGGACCCAGCAGTGCTGCCTTGCTCCAGCACTCAGTGGCTGAGGGAGCACCAGAGGAGAGCTGGATGTCTAGGTGAGTGGGTGACGCTGTGGCTGGGGATGTGGAGGAACACAGGCTCCTCTCCAGCTGCTGGTACTGTGTGGGTCTGCAGACATTTTGGAGCTGGATCCCTTTGGGAGGGGAGCAGCTCCACAGGCACGTGGGATGTGCAGCTCTGTAGTGTCACAAGGGCCCGAGGCCTCTGCGCGGTGCCAGGGATGTCCAGTCAGAGCCCTGGGCATGGGAAGAGCTAACTGGCCTCTCCAGGAACCTTCTTGGAGGAATCCCATGGGTAAATGCCCTAGAGGGAAGAGGGGTGCCAGAGAGCTGGGTAATATCCAAGGATCACTTCTTCCAGACTCAATAACATCCCTATGGGCAAGGAATGGAGCAAAAGGGGCAGGAGGAGTGCAGGGATGAACATGGAACTCTGTCAGGAGAGACAGTGAGGTGGAAGAAGGGCCAGGCCACCCAGGATGAGTACAGGGATGGTGTTTGGGTGTGCTCTGGTGTGCTCATCCACAGCCAGGAGTGCTGATGGGAGGGAGGTCAGAGACCATGTCCTCTGGTGCCAGCTCCTGGTGCAGAGCCAGCTGTGGAGCAGCAGCCAGGATCATAACCCAGCCAAACAAATCTTCCATCAGCTGAGCATGAAATGGATATTTATGTGTATAATGAGGAAGGAGGCAGAGGTGTTTGCACAGGCACCTGCGTTATACCTCAACTGCAGCCAGGCCAAATCCCTAGCACTGGGATCTGGTCAGACCCTGTGGAAGGGGAGCAGTCCTGTGAGAGCAGGGGAGATGCCCAGGCTGTGGGGAACAAGCTGAGGGCAGCTGCCAAGGTGGAGCAGGTTGGGCAGCTATGGAGAAACCTCTTTATCCTCCAGAGCACAGCCCAGAGAGGGCCTGGCTGTGCCTGTGGTGTCTCCCCTTGCACTAAGCCCAGCCCCACTCCAGGGCTGCCTTCTGCTCTCCCCTGCTCTGCTCCTGGTTTGTGCTGAGGCTGGAAGAACTTTGAGCTCTGTGCCTGGCTGGACCTTAAGCAGCAATCAGCTCACACTGTCTGTGTTATGTAAGAGTTTGAACTTTGCCCTGTTGGAAGCGGAAATGTCTGGCCTGCTCTGATCTCTGCAGGAATTGTGAGTGTGGAGATTGAGGGCTGTGGCCACTTCTGCTGGGTAAACAGCCAGAGGACTGCCTGTTTGCCACCTTTCCTCTCCCTCCACCACCCACTGAAGATGCTCTGGCAGCTCTCTTGGAGTGTGACATCTGGGAATAGCGCTGGCCACCCAAAGTGCAGCCCAGACCCTTCCACTTGCCTTCAGTCAGCCTTGGTGAAGGCTCACCTCTGCTAAGAGGCTGCTTTTAGCTGTTCCCTTGACAGCTGTTTTTAGGTCTGGCTGTAGCACTGCTCTTCCTTCAGCAGCAGCTGAAGTCCTTTGGGCACAGGCTGCAGGAAGGACACGTCTGGTCTCTCACTGCCCTGGCCCTGGGGAAGGATGAGGCTGGGCACAGCCTGAGCATCCTCAGAACTCACAGCTCCCACCAGAGCCAGGGCTGCATGGCGGGAGTTGATATCAATCACTGTGCTGTGGTGATGAAGGGACAGGCAAGCAAAGAAAGCTGAAAAAAGAAAATATTGTAAAGTCACAGCTAAGAAATCTGCCATGGCTCCAAGTTGGACCTTGCACTCAGAGGTGAGCAGGCTTAATTTGACAGCTATTTCTTAAATATTTTAAAAGCTGCCTGGAATAAACTGAATGCTTCCGAGTAGTGACCTAAATTCCACTTGCTGTAAATTTCATTAGAAAGTGGATTTGTGTGCCTGCCAGGCTGCTTTGCAGCTTCATTGATCTGCCCAAACCATGTGCTGTGCAAGTGCCTTCCTCAGCAGATTTTTAAAGAGCTCACTGCTGCGTGCTGCCAGCCCAGAATGTGCCTTGTTTTCTTTCTTTTCTCTCCTCTTCCTCTTTTTTTGTTTCCTGGTGCAAATGCATGATTTGTTTACTAATCACGTTGCATCATTAGTTGCACAGAGTCATCCCACCGGCTGTGTGGGCACGGATGGAGCAGCTGGGAAGGAAAATGTCACCCTCTTCAGCTTGCTTGATGTGCTTTATTCCCAAATCCCCATCCCACGCCATGAAGGCCAAAGACTTTCACAACCCTGGCAGCTGCCAGCAGCTCTGTGCTCTTCAGCACCATCACCTGTAGTTGTGACACCCCCTGGAAAAAGCCTCCTCCCCTCCTGCTGTCCCCAAAGTGCTGTCTATCCCTGTGCAACCGTGGCTTTGGATCTTGTGGAGAGGTGTGATGGTAGCACAGATGGCACAGACTGAGCCTTACCAGGAAAAATAGCCTGGGGAGATGTGGGACTGCCACACCTGTGGATGCAGGAGCAACATGCACCTCCCTGGGCCTGAGCAGGGTCACACGGTGATGCTGAGTTCCCTTCCTGTGACTGTGTTTGCAGCCCACCTGTCGGGGTTAAAGGGAGAGGAGAGAGGCTCTGTGCAGCACCACAGGGACACAGGGCCAGGGCAGAACCACAGCTGGCTCTGTTACACGTTTGGTTTCTCTCCTGCAGCAGGGGGGTCAGCTCCTGTGTTGTCAGACATGGAGCAATTGCCTGCTTGGGCTGAATTACTGGCTGAGGGATAGCCCTGAGGCTGGACACCCAGCCCTGCCTGCCCCATGGGAACCCCATTCTGGGGCTGTCCCTCTGCTCCTGGGGGACCCCCAGCCTGGGGAAAGGCTCCATGACAGTATGAAACCCAAGTTTTGGAAGCCCCGTGGCCTTGCTGTGTTTTGGGGGCTTGGGCAGGCAGACTGTGCTGGAAATAAAGGCCTAAGCCACAACCCCATCCTACAGGAATGAAGTGCTGGCACCCAGCAGTGTCACCAGGCACTCTGACAGCTCTTCCCAGTTAACAGCACAAGGCAAGGCTGGCTTTTGAAGAGGAGTTTCCTGCCCTAGGACAGTCCTGGCACTGCCAGGCTGGTGTGGAAAACAGCCCTGGCAGCAAGCCCAGGGGTGGGTTTGGGCCAGGAGGGCATGCTCATGTTGAAGGCATGTCTAAGGGGATTGGTTATCACAGAAATGGTCTCCAAAGGGTGAGATTACAAAACATGAGTTTCCCTCAATTATCTCCAGATACAGAGCCTGTGCAGCTGGGAATATGGGAGGGACTGGAAATATACAAACCCACCCAGAGGGGTGTCTAGTGTCAAGGATGGAGGTTGGAGAGAAATATCCCCCTCTTCTAACCACTGTCTATGACTGAACATTGTGAAGACACATGTGGAGGGAAGGCTTGGTGCTTCTCTTGCTGTGTGGGTGATGAAAGTGGGAAGAAATCCCTATCTTGGAGCTGTGGAACATGGGACTCTCCTGCCTCCTAATGAGGAAGCGGCTTTCTTGGGCTGAGTTTTGGCCTCCAAGCAGCAGCAGCCTTTTCACTGCCTTCCCTTCCCCTTTGGCTGCCAGCACAGGGGATGCTGAGTGCCAGGATCCTGGCTGTCCTCTGCTCTGGGGAAGCTGCTGCTTTACCTCTGCTGTACAACTGTGATTTATTTTCAGAAGTTAAACCTGAGGTCTGACAAAGATCCCACAGCTTGGGCCAGCAATATGGGCTGTCCTGGGGAGAGGGCCTTGCTGGCTTTCAGCAGCCAGACTAGGATTAAATGAATTTCCCATAAATCTGAAATGCTCTGCCAGTTTCCCAGCTTCTCAGCACCTGTTATTTCCCTGACGCCTTAGATGTACAATAGGTTTTGTAGAGGTGATGACCCAGTCCCATCCCCTCGTGCTGTCAGCACCCAGAGCCTTTCCTTATTCCAGCTCTTGATGAGATGTTTCTCTTGTGGCCCCAGGTGGCTTCAGCTGTCCCCAAGCCTCATCTGTCCCCAGCTGGAGGAAACACAGGGAGGAAGGAGACTTGGAGGCAAGAAGTCTCCTGGCTCTGTCCTGCTTTGGTTTGGGGCAGTGTGGGTGGCTCAGCCCCTTTGAGGGGGGGCTCTGCAGGCTCACCCCGTGCCTGGCAGAAAGGCACCAGAACCGTGCCAGCCTGGCCATGACTGGGTGCTGGGATGGCACTGGGATCTTCCTGTGTCGTTCCCCTGTCCAGTGCAGTGAGGCTGGGGCAAGTGCAGCTGCACTTGTGAGTGCTGAGCAAAGGGCTGGTCAGGGGGAGCTGCCAGGGACAGTCAGATTTAAGTGTTGGGAGTGTCACCAAAGCAGCAGCTTCTCTCTGCAACCCATGAGGGTTTATGTAAAAAATGAAATTTCTGTCTATCTCCTTCCTTGTGCTTTCTCATCTCCGCCAACGGAGCTGAAGATGGGAGAGGATATTTTTCCTATATTTAGCTTTGGAGGAATTGCTATAACTAATCGGCTTTAGGATTCTGCGTTCTCTCTTTTATTTTATCTTTTCCTGTCACTAAGACCTTGTCATGTGGCTGTGGGCTGCAGCTCGCTGGCTCTCTGTTTGCTGGGCTTTCATGGAGTCAATTAATAACCCGTAAAAATAACACCTCCAGCTGTTCCACTTGCAGCTGCCAGGCTGGAGCCTAATTATGGGGCCTTGGATCCCAAATCATGCTTTGCATGTGAAAGTGCCAGTGAATAGGAAGAGGCAGAGGAGATGGCAATACAAAAAAGGAATGTGGTTTGGGGTCTATTTTTAGCCTTTTCAAGCCAAATGTAAAAAGACCCTTAGGCTGCTCGTGTCCTGCTGAATGTGATCACATGCACAATATTGTTCCCATGGCAAAGCACAGCAGCCAGGGTGGGTTGGGGGTTATTTTTGGCAATTAACTTGCCCACATTGCAAACGTCCTTCTGGGTTAGTTTGCACAGTGCCGTGTTGTGGCTCACATCCATGTGCTAATGGGTTTATAGCAATCAGCTCCAGTTCTCTCTGTGCTCCTGAATGTGCCAGTGCACTGGTGGGGAGGGGAGGCACACAGCTGCTCACCCAGGGCATCTCACTGAGTGGTTGCTGGTAAAGGGGTGCTCAGCCTCCCTCAAAAAGTCCTTTCCTGCTGACTGTGACACAAAATTAATTTAGCTGGGGCTCTGGTGGATAGGTGATGGTCTCCCTTTTATATCATCCCATCTATTGTGCATCCTCATCTGCTCTCCAAGCTGGGTGTCATCTCTGGGTGGACTGCTGGGCAGATTTGTCCTCTGCTTCTCTGGAGCCTCTTCTGGGCTGGTCCTGCCTCAACTCCCACCACTGCCATATTCACCTGCCTCTTGCTCCCTCCTGGGTTCTTCACAACACTCTCTTTTCTTTCTCCCCACAGAAGTGGTGCAGCAAAGGCCCACAAGGGCCCAGGTGCGAGGGGGGTGTTGGGGATGGGGCACAAGAAAAGCATTGGGCTTGTTTCCAGTCTCTGCCCAGGGAGCTGTCTGGGGAATTTCAGTCCTTTCCATCACTGGGCTCTTGTTTAATTCAGACTCAGCCTGACTGTGACCAAAAGCAAATCAAACAGCTGTTCATTAGATAACTTAAATACTTATGGTCACACATTAGTCTGTAGCCACCAGCCTGAAACCATGACTGCAAATAGGCATGGAGACCATCCCCTTTGTCCAAACAAGTCATTTGGAGACTGATACTGAAACCTGCCCTCAGAAAAAACTCTGAAACCTCCCACTTGCACAGGGGTTGTAGGCCCATGCCCCCTGTGACAATGCCACCTCTTCCCTCTCTCCTCAGGCTCCCTCTGACAGTCTCCAGAGCCTGGAGGTGTTAAACATCTTCTCTCTCAGCCCTCAGAGGATAGAGCCACACTCTCAGAGGGTGTCCCTTCAGTGGAGCTCTGCTGTGAGTTCTCTTAACCAGGGACAGAGGCTGCTATCAATCCATCCAGCCTGGCCTGGCAAAGAGATTGCAAACGTGGCTTTCCATCATGCGCTACATTAGCCAAATTAATTCCAGGACAGCCAGCCAGCGGTGCTCGAGGCCGAGACAGATTAATGCTGCAGCCGTGTCAGAATCAGCAGAGCTGCTGCTTGCCCTGTGCCAGCTCCCCAGCTGCCCTCTGCTCAGCCGTGCCCTCTGCCTCACACCTCTCCGGAGTGCTGAGCTCTGCAGGCTCTGACACAGACAATTCAATTGGAAGGAACATCTGTCTGGAACTGTGCTCCCATTCAAGCTGCTGCTGCCATGATGGGGTGACATTTTTCATGCGTCTTGCCTGCTTTCTTTAATCTCCTAAACACAGGCACGCCTGTGGAGCACAGGAAGGTTCCTCCCTCGTGAGAAGGAGAAAGAAATTAGCCAGCAGATCGAGTGTGTATAGCAAATAATGAGATTGCCTTGGATACAGGACCGGAATTCATGCAAAGCGTGATGCTGATCAGAGACGATAGGCAGCGTTTCTGGGGTCTGCAAACAGCGTCATGAAACTCACTTTTCTCAAGTTTTGAGACACACATGGATGAAGGCTGCCAGCACAGGCCTGATCCACAGACTGCAAGTTAAAAAATAAACCTAAAATAGCAATACTGGTAGTTATTTTCATGTGCAAGTGCCTCATAATGCCTCATTTTCCTCCAGGCACAGGAATAAGCTGTACAGACACAGGCACTGTGATGCTGGAGGAGCAGCAGTCACAAAGGCAACTTGTCCTGACAGAGCTCCACTGAAAGGTACTGTGTTTGCCCACATGCAGACCCAGCTCTGGTGGAGTCAGTGTGTCCTTTAATAGTAATTGCTGCTTATTACTCTTCTTGTATTAAAAAAAAAAAATAATTATCAACATGTTGGAGGCAAATGGGGACAGTCTCTACCAGTGAGTGACCCAGAGCTTGATTCAGTGCTTGTTGAAGCAGCTGAGAGTATTTGTACTGTCAGACTCATTAAAAGGAGGGATGGTAAACAGCCTTTGTTTTTATTTTTATAGGAAATTTACTCATCGTTTCTGCTGAGCCTTTGGCTGAGACTCCCATTTTTCTAAAGAATGAATGATCAGATCCTGGCAGTGCTTTAAGTCATTTAAAGAGACAACTGGAAACAGGCTGTTCCCTGGAAGGTGGGTACCAGGCAGCTCCCAGGCAGTGGCACATGGACACAAGGGCTGTTTGCACAGGCAAGTAGAAAAGTTGGGTGTTCTCAACAGCCCAGTGAACCCTTCCTCACTCACAACTCCAGCTCCCTGTATTATGAGCTTGACATCTTCAGCATCAATAAAACACCTCAACAAATTAGTTATTATCCAACTGTTTTTCCCTTTATTCCTTTATTTTCTTTACTGGAAAAAAGGTCACGGGGGTGAGTTCTCTTTAACCTGTGCCACCTCCTGATGTTTAAGGGATAAATAACCCAGTGGGAACTCCAGAGGGTGTCTGTCCCCTGCTCCTCACAGTCCCCCGAGTAAACAGCGCTATCAGGCTTTTAGGTGTTACAAACATCCAACACAGGTATTGGAATAAATGTTGGATCTGATTCTTCCCCCAGAATATCCATCCCACCAGCTCTTCACATTTAATTATCTCTGTAGGAGCAGCCCCCCAGTGCCACCTGCTCACTTTTGTTTTAGCATCGCACGGCTCCTGAGCAGTGACACGGAACTCGAGGCAGGGAGCCTTGGATGGGTACAGGCTTTGCAGGGAGAGCACGGGGATGAGGGCTGGGACACGTGCCACACACTCATCCCGACTCATCTATTTTATGAATCAGGACTTGGTCCCATTTGCTAATGTTTGTCTGCGTAACCTTTGCTGTCAATGGGGCCGGTGCTCTGATGTCAGCTGCTGGACTCCGAGCGCTGGCAGCTGGTGTCCCTGGCCAGCTCCCAGGCTACAATTCAATTTTCCTACCAGTCACTTGAGAAGACAAGAAGAAACATGTTTCTGCCTGTTTGTGGCATCAAGACATAAAGGGCTCCAGTCTACAAGGTCATTTAAGGCTTTTCTACAGGAAAGCTCAGATAAATCAAATAGTGGTATAAAGTTAATACACCTTCACTTATGGTGCAATAAACTACAGTAAACTAAGGCTGGTTTAATCCTGAATAAAAATCTCATCACAGAATGTAACACCCTCTAGGTATCGTACATTAACATCCCCTCTCTGAACACAGGCCAATCTGGAGATATTTTACCCTTATCCCAATCTGGTGAATAGTGGAAAACTACTGGAGAGCTAAAAGGCAGGAATACCTGGAAGTTAGGGAACCACCCAGGAAATGAGCAGCTCTGGTCTCCTTTCTCATACTGACTTACTGTGTGCCTTTTTCTATGGCATTTTGTGAGCCTCAGTATTTATACTGCATATTGGGATTATTAGTATTTTCTCTGCCATTATGAAGGGCTTTAAGATCTCCAGAAATACGTGGAAAAATTTTTCCTCCTGTTCACCATTTTCCCAGTACAGGCTGTCCAGGGAGCTTACAAAAATATGTACAACTGCAATGGATGGGCACATCCAGGTCTGTGTCTGGAGGGCTGAACTTGGGGGGGTCACAGTTACTTTTAAGAGAAGAGGAGTAAAGGAGTTCACACATCTTCATGCCCAGCTTTACCAGTTTGTCTCTCCCTAGACTAACCAGGGAAAGCAAAAATGGTGACACCTAGTGAAATACCTGTGATGCATTAACTAAAAACTCTGTGCAAACCAGAATCAATGTCCCCAGGGCACAACTCTGTTCCATTAACTGTTTGTCACTCATCATGCTTATTATTATTTCCATCATGCTGGCAGTGTTATCATTTGGGACCATTTCCATGGTTTTGAAGGTTTAGGAAGCAGGTATTTATTTCAATGCAGACAGCAGTACATAAAAAATTCCACTAACTCAGACAGGACTGATTTGTGAGGGAATGGCTCTTGAAGCACTTCAGTGTGTCTGAACCCAAACTCTCATCCCTTTTCCACATATTTTAATAAACGTACAGCTTAGCAGCAAAACCTTGAGTGAACAGGTTCTCTCTTGTCATGAACTGCCGACAATCTCCTCTCTTTAGTACAACAGCTCTGAAGACAAGACTTGATGGACAGTAAGAAGTCAGGATCAGATCACTTTTCTTCACTGCCTGGGATGCAAACAAAAGAAACCAGAGCAAGTTCCTGCCTGTTGAAATTCCAGGAGCCTGAGCTGCATTCCAGCAGGCTGAGAGGCTTTTTGAATCTTTTCTCATATGCATTAGCCCTGCATTGCTCCCAAGCAACTGCACTTTCAGTTAGTTATTATTAATAGTAAAGGATGGACTACCAATAGCTCTCATTAATTTCCATGGCAATATTGCCTGAATCAAGATAACAGCTGTGTCGAGTTGTGTAACTGAAGTTCATCACATGAAGGAATGCAATTCAGGGAAAGTGCTCAGATGGAGGGAAGTGACCGACCTTGCATAACCTCCCTAAGGCCAAACTTCCCTTCATATCTAGCAGACTGTGTTCCTAATTTTCTGAAAATATGGAATGGTTTGCACTTTCAGCCTGTGTCCTCTGGGCTTCAGTCTCCAGCATGCCTCACAGCTTTCCTGAAACATTTCACCCACACATTTCTTCATTATATTCCTCCTAACGATGCGTGGCTGGAGCTTCCATAAGAGAAGATGTAACAGGAAAATAAACAACAGTAGAAAAATTTAAATTATATTATTTTCCTCTTCTTTGTCTATCTTGCTAAGATTGTTGTTTCTGCAGAAAACAGCTGAGACTAAGATTGATTTAGACATCAAATTATGGATTTTCACTCTATCAATAAACTCCAAATACCTTTAAAAGTGCAAATAAAGCTTTTCTGGTTACCTGGCCATTTGGTGAAGTAGAATAGAGGTAGTCAGTAAGAATTAAAACATTACCCAGAATCTAAAGAGGGAAATGTTATGAACAAAAAGGAATCTGAGTGGGTGTAAATTCCTCGCCCTGCTATGCCGGGTAAGATTATATCTCAGGCTTTCAGAGCAGGAAAAGGATGTTGCAGGCATAATGGGCAGGAATATCAATCAGATAACTAAATCTAATTACAATTAACTACTTAACTCCAGCTACATGAAGGCAACTGGCCAAGTGCCACAACAGAAATGAAATTCAGAGGAACAATTTCTCAACATTAAACAACTTCTTGTAAGGACTAGTTCAGATCAGAGAAGAGGCTATGCTTGACTAGCTTTAAAAGACACAAGGTTTGTATAAGAAAGAATGGTAGCTTAATCCCTCATTAGTGGTAACCACAAATTCAGCTTTCCTAGGGAAATAATTGCATCAAAATGTCAGGACATGACTCTGAATTATACTAATCTATATTCTGAGGGAGTGAGCCATTAATAAAAGATATTGTGGGTAAACAAAATGTCTCAATAGTGCTGCTGAAGGGACCAGAGACATGGGTTCCTAACTTTCAAGTCCTTATTTTAACAGTTTGTGATACTCTGGTACTGTAAAAACCACAATTGTACTTCTTGCTTTTATTACATCACAGTTAAACCACTCATGGTGTGAGACAGAGCACTTTGAGGCATCCCAGCCTGCAAATACCCTGAGCTGGGTGAATGCTGGCTGATTACAGAGACAGAGAAGAGGTGGAAAGATGTGACTGAGATGGGTCCCTGCACTCCCACAGCACCATGGCCCTGGAGCACCGTGCTGTGCCATTCCCTAAGCCGACCTTGCCCCTGATGGTGCCTGAAACCCACCCAGAGCCCCCCAGAGCCCTGCACTGAGGGGTGTGGGACCACAGGATGCCCAGGGGGCTGAGAGCATGGCAGGTACCTGCAGAGGTGCCATGTCCTGCTGTCCATGCCCTCCTGCACCCACAGTGTGTCTACAGGACTCTGTGGGTTTGAGGGGACTCTGCCCCTCTGCTCCCCTCAGGTGAGACCCACCTGGAACGCTCTGGGGCTCCTGCACAGGGCAGGACCTGTTGGAGTGAGTACACAGGAGTTAAACCAAGATGATTGGAGGGTTGGAGCAGTTCCGATATGAGGAAAGGCTGGGAGAATTTGGATTGTTCAGCCTGGAGAAGACTTCAGAATGACCTAATTGCAGCCTTCCAGGATAGAATCACAGAATGACAGAATCTGCTGGGTTGGAAGGGACCCACCAGGATCATCGAGTCCAGCTCCTGGCCCTGGACAGGACACCCCAAGGATCCCACCGTGGAGAGCATTGTCCAAATGCTCCTCGATCTCAAAGGCTCGGTGCTATGGCCACCTCCCCGAGGAGCCTGTTCCAGTGCTCAGCCACCCTCTGGGTGAGAATCTTTCCTCATATCCAACCTGAACCTCCTCTGACTCAGCTTCCTGCTGTTCCTGAGGGGAGCCTGCGAGAAAGATGGGGGGAAGAGTATTTACCAGGATATGTAGTGACAGGACAAGGGGGAATGGCTTCACGCTGTCAGAGAGGAGGTTTGGATTTGTTTCGTCATGGTTCCTGGAGCTGTAAGACTGGAAGTGGCACTTAGTGCAAGGTGGTGTGAGGTCATAGGTTGGACTCGGTGACCTCAAAGATCTTTTCCATCCTAACTGATCCTGTGACTCTGTGATTAGAGATGTAGAAGAAATTCTTTGTGAGGGTGGTGAGATAGTGGAACTGAGCAGCTCTGACTCTGCAAGTGTTCAAGGCCAAGCTGGACCGTGCTCGAAGCAATCTCCTCTAGTGCAAGCTGCCCCTGCCCACGGCCGGGCGTGAAACTCGATGACCTTTAAGATTCTATCCCACCTTTAGGATTCTTTCGCACCCGAACCATTCCACCCTCACGCCTCCGGCCACCGTGCGCCGCCCACCGCGCATGCGCCCCGCCCGGCCCCGGCC